>CM019069.1:23421447-23519826 GCA_009667805.1 Leptobrachium leishanense
CATATCTATCTATCTATCTATCTATCTATCTATCTATCCCATATCTATCTATCTATCTATCTATCTATCTATCTATCTATCCCATATCTATCTATTCCATATCTATCCATCAATTATCAAACAAAATTGAAGTCACGTAAAGCAGCATTTTGTATTTACAAGTCTTTGAGCAGATTTAAAATCCCTCTATAAATATATTATCAATGATATCATGTGTCACTTTATTTCTACTCTTTCACACATCATTTATTTTTAACACATGTTCACTTAGATCTGTAGGTACAAACCTGACAATCTCTCATGTCTTCCGACTTTACAGAACTTAAATTATTAATTGAATACGATTTAATACAAACATTAAGATAATTCATCTATTCATGCTGTTTTATTGATAGAGAATTTATTTTAGCTTATATATTTTGAATATTACAGAGCAGTATAAGAAATATATCAACAGAAACTTCTGAGTTTAGAGAATGTTAAGGAATTTATTAATTGAATGTTTATTTATTTATAAAGGATTTTACCAGGAAGGATTCATTGAGATTTCTCTCGTTTTCAAGTTTTCAAGTATGTCCTGGGAATATGATGTAGTACAAATGTTTTGTCACTCCACATATCGATGCAGCTTAATTGATACAGATAATTTATTTTAGCTTGAATATTTTTGATTATTAGAGACCAGTCCAATAAACATAGGGGGTTATTCAGAGAGCACCGAAATGTCCCGTCATTTCTCTCTCATTCCCCGCACTTCCCTGCACTTCGGGGAATCAAAGTTCATCAGCATTCACCGCAGGGTCCCCGATGTGCTGGGATGTGGCCACCGAATGGCACTGCCTACCTGCTACCGAATGCCGCTTCCAACCCGCCGAAGACCCACCTCAAACTGATAGCTTGCCGTCACCAACCCGCCGAACTTCAGCCACAAATATGCAGAAGGGCTGCCAAACGTAGTCGCCGAGCCGCTGGCTCTAACAAAAATTAGATTCCTCCATCACTCTCTACTAGGGATGAGCTGTTCGGTTCGATATGTTCGGTTCGATTCGAACATCGCACGTTCGGATGTTCGCGATTCGTGAACTCCGAACATTTCCGCGTGTTCGCCGCATGTTCGCCCACAATGGACCACAATGCACTTTTGCACTGGCCTGAAGCTTGTAATTGGCTACAGCCTGCACCTGACCATAGTTTAGGTGCAAGACAGGTGCAAGACTATGCCAATCACGGCTCAGAGTCCTGATTGGGCAAATTTTGCCCAATCATGGGCTCACAGAGCTAAGTCCCGCAGCACACTATATAAGGCTTCACACATAGAAACATAGAAACATAGAAAAATGTCGGCAGATAAGAACCTTTCGGCCCATCTAGTCTGCCCAATTACATGGATACTTTACCTGGATTTATCTTTTGTTTAGGATAGCCTTATGCCTATCCCATGCTTGCTTAAATTCAATTACTGTTTGCCCCAGCACGTGTTTTTTGAGAGGAGATTGTTGTGTTAGTGTGTGTTCTCACTGCCACCAGCTATTGGGGGGTCTCCCTTCTACAAAATATCTGGGAATTGTTGTAATCTGTGTGTTCTCACTGCCACCAACTATTTTGGGGGTCAGTCATTTCTACAAAATATCTGGGAATTGTTCTAATCTTTGTGTTCTCACTGCCAGCAGCAATTGTGGGGGTCTCACTTCTAGAAGATATCTGGGAATTGTGGTAAGCTGTGTGTTCTCACTGCCAGCAACTATTTTGGGGGTCTCATTTCTACAAAATGTCTGGGAATTGTTCTAATCTTTGTGTCCTCAGTGCCAGCAGCAATTGTGGGGGTCTCACTTCTAGAAGATATCTGGGAATTGTGGTAATCTGTGTGTTCTCACTGCCACCAACTATTGTGGGGGTCTCATTTCTACAAGATATCTGGGAATTGTTGTAATCTGTGTGTTCTCACTGCCACCCATCAGGGGGTCTCACTGATTTATAGGAGGTTTCTGGGAATTGTAATCTGTGTCTTCTCACTGCCAGCTATCAAAGGGTCCCACATACTTCTAGCAGATTTCTGCGAATTGTAATCTGTGTCTTGTCACACTGCCACTCATCAGGGGGGCTCACTGATTTATAGGAGGTTCCTGGGAATTGTAATTTGTGTCTTGTCACTGCCACCCATCAGGGGGTCTCACTGATTTATAGGAGGTTTCTGGGAATTGTAATCTGTGTCTTCTCACTGCCAGCTATCAGGGGGTCCCACATACTTCTAGCAGATTTCTGTGAATTGTAATCAGTGTCTTGTCACTGCCACCCATCAGGGGGGCTCACTGATTTATAGGAGGTTCCTGGGAATTGTAATTTGTGTCTTGTCACTGCCACCCATCAGAGGGTCTCACAGATTTATAGGAGGTTTCTGGGAATTTTAATCTGTGTCTTGTCACTGGCTGCCAGCTATCAGGGTGTCTCATTCAGTTATACCAGAGTTCTGGAAATCTTTAAACTTTATACCAGAGTTGAATGAGAGTTCTGCATATCTTTAATCTATATATCACTCACCATGTCAGAAAGACCAAAAAGGACAGGCAGACGCTCCCAGACACAGATAAGAGGGCAAGCAGCCTCTGTGTCGGGAGGCTGTGACTCTGGTCGACGTGGACGTGGTGCATCCTCTGCAGGGGCACGCTTGTCCTTTCTAACTGGTGCTGGCCGTCTTAAGCAGCAGCAGCATACAGAGGATTTGCAGGATTGGCTAACCAGGCCATCCTCATCCTCCAAGTCCTCTGCCAGCCAGGCTTGTAGTGGCTTACAGTCCACCTCAGCTGCCAAAGCATCTAATGCAGCCGCCATGTCCACAGCTACTCCTGCCGTAGCCTCACTATCACACACGGATGAGTCAGCTGAATTGTTTGACTACAATGACAGTGACATGACATGCTGCTTGAGGATGTGCAGCAACTACAGTGCTCTAATTCAATCTCTGAGGTTGAGGAAGGGAGTATAATCAACCTAGAGGAAGGGGGTGCCAGTGACACACAAATAACTGGCACTCATGTTGCCCCAGCAGCTGCAGCATACTGCCAAGTTGGCTCCAGTGACGAGGAGATAGGGGGTGATGACGATGATGAGGTCACTGACTCCACCTGGGTGCCTGATCAAACAGAGGAGTCAAGTGAGGAGGAGGCACAACGTCCTCTATGACCAACCGCAGCCAGTCCAAGGCATCAGATGTCAGAGCTGCTCAGGTGCAGAGCGCTGTTGTCTAAAAGCACACATCCAGGAACTCTGCTGTCTGGGAGTTCTTTAAGAAATGTGCAGCAGACCGCACCATTGCTATGTGTAATCTATGTCAGATGAGGATCAAGCGTGGGAAAGACATCCCACGCTTGGGTACCACGTGCTTGAGGCGACCTCCTGCCACGCATCCCGTTGGCACAACACTTTGCATAGGTCCTCCTCCTCATCATCTGTCTCTACCCCCACTATATGTCCTGCCATGTCATTGCCTACAACCTCCACAGACAGGGATGATGCTACAGTAATGATGTACCAGGTCCTTCCTCACAATATGACAGCATCCCATCAGCTGAAGATTTACGCAGTCAGATTACGTTGCCCCAGCTGCTGCAGCGTAAAAAAAATATAGTCCCAACCATTCCCAAGCACAGCGTCTAAATGCCAGCTTAGCAAAATTACTTGCATTACAGCTGTTGCCTTTCCAGCTGGTGGACTCTGCTTCCTTCCGTGAATTTGCTGAATGTGCTGTACCACAGTGACAGGTTCCAAAACGCCATTTCTTTTCATGGAAGGCCATTCCAGCACTATATTAGTAGGTGGAAGACAATGATATGGAGTCATTGGGAAAGGCAGTCAGCAGCAAGGTGCACATGACTTTAGACATGTGGTCCAGCAAGCATGGACAGGGCCGTTACATTTCCTTCTTGGCACACTGGGTAACTCTGATTGCAGCTGGGAGGGATCCAAGACGGGGCTCTGTGCTGGAGCTTGCTCATCCACCACGACTCCAGAAAGCTGCTTGTATGAGGTCTGTCTGCTCCTCCACCCCCTCTCCCTCTTCCTCCTCCTTCTCTGTCTCTGGCGAAGTGGCAATTAAACTGACGCGTGACAGGGGCTGCGCAATGGCTCAAGCAAAAAGATGTCATACTGTGCTTGAGCTGGTTTGTTTAGGGGACAGGAGCCACACCGGGCCAGAAATTCTGTCAGCTCTGCAGTGGCAGGTGCAGAGATGGTTAACACCGCGCCAGCTTGAGCTGGGAATGGTCGCCTGTGATAATGGCAGCAACCTTCTCTCCGCCCTACGCCAGGGTAAATTGACGCATGTACCATGCCTAGCACACGTCCTTAATCTGGTGGTACAGCGTTTCCTAGCCAGGTACCCAGGGCTGGCAGAACTTTTCAGCCAGGCCAGAAAAGTCTGCAGCCACTTCAGACGGTCATTCCCAGCAAGTGTTCACCTGGCAGAAATTCAAAGAAAATTCCACCTTCCCACAAACCGTCTGATCTGTGCCATGCCCACCAGGTGGAACTCGACATTAGCAATGCTGCAGCGTCTGCACAAGAAGCAGAGGGCCATCAACGAGTACCTGTGTGAGTATGGCACAAGGACAGGTTCAGGTCAACTTGTTTTTTTTTCCTCGCCGCAGTGGCAGTACTGTCACCATTTGAGGATTCAACGAGGATGGTGAGCAGGGATAGTGCATGCATCAGTTACACAATTCCTTTAGTGTTCCTGCTTGAGCGCACTCTTCGGTGAATTATAGATGTGGCACTAGAGGCAGAGCAGCAGGAGGAAGAGGAGGCCTTCCCTAGCTCTCAAGGCCCCAGTCTTTATGCAGACAGCATTCCTGCGGGTCCTCAGATCAGACAGGAGGGGGATGAGGAGGAATATTTAAGTAGTGGGGGCATTGAAGGTGGGGATTCCTTAAGGGATGGTTTTCTGTGCCCAGAAACCCAAGGACTAGTACGTGGCTGGGAGGAGTAAGTGGACGATGGGGTCATCCTCATTGACCAGGAAGACTCGGAAGCTAATGCCACCTCCAACCTACACTGCATGGGCTCCCTTATCCTGCAAAGCCTGGTAAAGGACCCCAGGATTCGTGCTATCAAGGAGAGGGATCATTGCTGGTTGGCAAGCCTTCTTGATCCACGATACAAGGGTAAAGTTGCAGAGCTCATCCTGCCCTCGCAGAGGGAGGACAGGATGAAAAAACTTGAGGAAGCTCTAAAGCGTAGGCTTGTGCACCGATTTTTTTTTTGGTTCGATTCGGTTCGATTTTTCGGATTTTTAAACTTTTCGATTAGGCTCGTTTCGACCGATTTCTGTTTCGATTCGGTTCGGCTCGATTCGTTTTTCGTGTACTCTTTTTTTTCGGAATATCGACCATTTTTCGGATTTTCGTGTCACTTAGCTCGTTTTTTGTATCGACTTTTCGTGATTTCGGAAATTTTCGTTTTTCGGAATTGTACATGTTTTCGGAATTTAGACCATTTTTCGTATTTTCGTGTCACTTAGCTCGTTTTTTGTATCGACTTTTCGTAAGTTCGGAAATTTTCTTTTTTTTCGGAAAGTCTGTTCTCCTCGTTTCAAAGCAATAAATTTTGATTTGACACATTTCAAGTCCATTCGAAAATTCCGAAAATATTTCGTTTCGGCTCGGAAAACTTTTCGGATCTGCCATTTTCGGATCTAAAAATTTTCGGAAATTCGGCCGCATCCGAAAACACGAATCGGGAAATTTCGTGAAAATTCCGAAATTCCGAAACCCGAAACGCACACCCTACTAAAGCAACACTTGTGCAACACCTTTACAGGCACTGGTAGGTTACCAAGTGATGACACAGGTGCTTCTGAGGCTGCGGTTGATCAGAGGAAGAGCGGTGAAAGGGGCCTCTTGACTGATGCCTTTTCCAATTTATTTAGTCCACGACGCCCGGGGACGTCGAATGTAGGCACCCATTGCCAGCGTCTTCACCATATGGTGCAGGACTACCAAGGAACAAGGGCAAACTTGGGTACCTTTACAGCAGATGATCCTTTGGCTTACTGGGTGTTGAGATTGGATCACTGGCCAGAACTTAGCCAATATGCTATACAGCTACTAGGTTGCCCTTCATCCAGCATGCTTTCTGAAAGGACGTTCAGTGCCGCTGGAGGTTTTGTCACAGACAAAAGAGTGCGTCTGTCCACCGACTCTGTAGACCGGCTGACATTTCTAAAAATGAATCAGTCCTGGATCAGCAGCTATCAATCCCCTGATGCTGGCATAACTGAATAGATCGGGGATCTCTTCTGCATTCGCAAAACCTCCACCACTGCACTCTTCCACAATACCACAAAAGGGTTACGGTGTGAAGGCACTTACTGCCATCAAAGGCACAATATTTGGGTGCACTGCCACTAACACCTCTATTACCAGATTTATATCATTTTAATATTGGACCACATGGTCGAACCCTGCACTCTTCCACAATACCAGAAAAGGGTTACGGTGTGAAGGCACTTGCTGCCACCAAAGGCACAATATTTGGGTGCACTGACGCCTTTACCAGATTCATATCTTTTTAATATAGGACCGCATGGTCCACCCATGCACTCTTCCACAATACCACAAAAGGGTTACAGTGTGAAGGCACTTGCTGCCACCAAAGTCACAATATTTGGGTGCACTGCCACTGACGTCTATATTACCAGATTCATATCATTTTAATATTTGGCCGCAGGGTCCAACCCTCTACTCTTCCACAAATACCACAGAGGGGTTACGGTGTGACGGCACTGTTGCCGACAGTAAATGCCCATTTTTAAAGTACCTATCGTTACTTTCCTCCAAAACCTGCATAAGTTTAACCATAATTTAGCCAAAAAAATCACTAAACTTGTTCTGCGTATCCTAAAATGTCTCCTCTTTTCATACAGACTGCCGCCCCAAGCAGTTGTTTATGGATAGATTAAAGGAAAAGCATTTACCGTCATTTGAAATGTCATTTTTTGTTTTTTACATATTTCTTTACATCCGAAAAATCCGCCACTTCACGCGCAGGTTATGGGGACCTCCTAGGCTCGATATTTGAATGAATTTTTTGTTTTTATTTTTAACCCTTATTTCATGAAAAATCACTGTTCCTTTAACCCTTTCGCTGCTAAGGCTTTTCACACCACTGTGCTGAGATCATTTTTACCGCTTTCGCTCATCATGTTTAACCGCGTTTTGTAGCCATATTTTGATATATGACCCAGACATATTATATATCGTTCTTTCCGGCAGACTCCACAGATTCATAATATGTCATTATTATATGTATACGTTATGCCCTGTCTGTATATTATAACAAAAAATGCAATAAAATTTGAATTTTTAATAATTTATTATGTGTAAAGTTTTTTTTTCACATTTTAACATGTGATCGTTTGCGGTTATATTTTGTATGGGGTGCGCTTGTTAAAAAAATTAGAAAAGAGGTCTCGTTACATTTTTTTTGGGGAAAATTTCACTTTTTTTAACAAACGCACCGCATACAAAAATCGTTAGTGCAGCATTATTGTTCACATTATAATTGAAATGGGAACAATATTGCTGCATTAACAAAAAAAAAAACAACGTGTTTATTTTTTTTTAGAATTTTTTTTTTAAATATTTTTTTATTTCTTATTTTTTATTTTATTTAAAAAAACATTTTTAATGCTCATATTTGGTATTGTTGGAACGGCCATGCTCTGGCCGATCCAACGATATCAAATATTAACCCCTAGCTGCCACGGATCGGGAGATGTGGGTTCCAATGAACCCCCTATCTCCACCATTGGTGGCAGCTAGGGGTTAACTCCAGGACGGTCGTCATCGTGCTATGCACGATGACGCCAGTCCTCAGGGGGAGTTCCTGGAGGCTTGGCTTTTCAACGCCGATTCGTGATCCGGCTCCCCAGGGGTTAATGACAGCCACCGTTTGGAAGGGCAGGCTGTGCCCTTCCAAACGGTGCCTGTATTAACCCCCTGCCCCCCGGCGATCGGGAGGGAGAGAGGTCCGAAGGACCTCCCCCCTCCCTTTCATGCGCCTCCTCCGCACATGCGGGGGGCGCCTGAATTAGATGTCATCGCGCTGCCGCGATGACATCTAATTGCTCCGCCGGGGTCCCGAGTGCTGGCCTGATATCCAAGATGTCAGCCCGCACAGGGGGGGTGCAGCAATCCGCCGGAATCCTCAGCGCGTCCATAGCACAGGAGAACCACTTGGCTGGACGCGCTGAGTGCGTCCATAGCAGCCAAGTGGTTAAAAACTTTTTTTAAAAAAACTTTTTGTCCTTGTTTCCTGTCCCCAGGGCACTACCCGGACCCCATACACATTTTATGGCAAATATCTTGCACATATGCCCTCTTGGAGGGCACTCTAAAATTCGAACTTTCGAGTCCCATTGACTTGCATTGAGTTCGGTTCGTGTTTGCATTCGAACTCGAACTTTTGAAATTGTTCGAGTTCGAATGCGAACCGAATATGGGGGTGTTCGGCTCATCCCTACTTTGTACGTGTTTCACCAGTAAGGGAGTAATCAGGAGTGTGGATGTAGTGGTTGCTAATTGACAGAAGATATGTCTTACAGTCATGGCCGAAATTGTTGGCACCCCAGACATTTTTCCAGAAAATCAAGTATTTCTCACAGAAAAGTAATGCAGTAACTATACACATGTTTATTCCCTTTGTGTGTATTGGAACAAAACAAAAAAGGGAGGGGAAAAAAGCAAATTGGACATAATGTCACACAAAACTCCAAAAATGGTCTGGACAAAATTATTGGCACCCTTTCAAAATTGTGGATAAATAAGATTGTTTCAAGCATGTAATGCTCCTGTAAACTCACCTGGGGCAAGTAACAGGTGTGGGCAATATAAAAATCACACCTGAAAGCAGATAAAAAGGAGAGAAGTTCACTTAGTCTTTGCATTGTGTGTCTGTGTGTGCCACACTAAGCATGGACAACAGAAAGAGGTGAAGAGAACTGTCTGAGCACTTGAGAACCAAAATTGTGGAAAAATATCAACAATTTCAAGGTTACAAGTCCATCTCCAGAGATCTAGATTTTCCTTTGTCCACAGTGCGCAACATTATCAAGAAGTTTGCAACCCATGGCACTGTAGCTAATCTCTCTGTGGGTGGACGGAAGAGAAAAATTGATGAAAGGTGGCAACGCAGGATAGTCCGGATGGTGGATAAGCGCCCCCACACAAGTTCCAAAGAAATTCAAGCTGTCCTGCAGGCTCAGGGAGCATCAGTGTCAGCGCGAACTATCTGTCGACATTTAAATGAAATGAAACGCTATGGCAGGAGACCCAGGAGGATCCCACTGCTGACACAGAGACCTAAAAAGCAAGACTACAGTTTGCCAAAATGTACTTGAGTAAGCCAAAATCCTTCTGGGAAAACGTCTTGTGGACAGATGAGACCGAGATAGAGCTTTTTGGCAAAGCACATCATTCTACTGTTTACCGAAAATGTAATGAGGCCTACAAAGAAAAGAACACAGTACCTACAGTGAAATATGGTGGAGGTTCAATGATGTTATGGGGTTGTTTTGCTGCCTCTGACACTGGGTGCCTTGAATGTGTGCAAGGCATCATGAAATCTGAGGATTACCAAAGGATTTTGGGTCGCACTGTAGAGCCCAGTGTCAGAAAGCTGGGTTTGCATCCAAGATCTTGGGTCTTCCAGCAGGACAATGACCACAAACATACGTCAAAAAGCATCCAGAAATGGATGACAACAAAGCGCTGGAGAGTTCTGAAGTGGCCAGCAATGAGTCTAGATCTAAATCCCATTGAACACCTGTGGAGAGATCTTAAAATTGCTGTTGGGAAAAGGTGCCCTTCCAATAAGAGAGACCTGGAGCAGTTTGCAAAGAAAGAGTGGTCCAAAATTCCGGGTGAGAGGTGTAAGAAGCTTATTGATGGTTATAGGAAGCGACTGATTTCAGTTATTTTTTCCAAAGGGTGTGCAACCAAATATTAAGTTAAGGGTGCCAAGAATTTTGTCCAGCCCATTTCTGGAGTTTTGTGTGACATTATGTCCAATTTGCTTCTTTTCCTCCCTTTTTTTGTTTTGTTCCAATACACACAAAGGGAATAAACATGTGTATAGCAAAACATGTCTTACTGCAATACTTTTCTGTGAGAAATACTTGATTTTCTGGAAAAATCTCTGGGGTGCCAACAATTTCGGCCATGACTGTAGGCTCAGTATCCGCCAGTTGGTTTTGTACTATCTATTTAGGGTTACACCCTCCCAACCTTTGATACTGGCCCTCTACCTGCTTATATAAAATCATCCATGGGGAGTATCAGTACTACTCTTCTATATTACCTACACTACCATACAGTTTGCACACCCTGCAGTTTGCAGAATCCATACCTTGTGAGTAAGAATTGAAAGAGGGATCGCAGGTGACCTGCCTTGATTTCCTTCCTGCAGCATATGACTTATACATGTTGCAGGACAGCACTTTTCCCTGTGCTCCACTCAGGGCCGGCCCGACCATGGAGCGGTTTGGAGCAACCGCTCCAATTGGTCAGATTTTGGGTAGCGGCATATCTTTGCCGCATAGCCCCTGCACTATATTTTTTAACAGCATCACTGCACCGGCATCTTTTGGAGGTCGACGCAGTGACCGCTCCACGCCAAACCTCCGGATTAACTCTGGGCACCACCTCACCTGCTGGCATCACCGGAGCATTGCATGCTGGGGGAAGTAGTTCTTGACTGGTTTATTGCATATTGCAGAAAAACAGTCTAGAACTACATCTCCCGGCTTGCAATGCTCCAGTGATGCCAGCAGGCAGTGCCCAGACAGTGAGTTAACCTGTAAGTTTGGTGCCGACCTTCAGATGGAGGGGGCAGCGCAGTGGAGGGAGAGAAGCAGGCGCTGGACCAGTGGCAGAACTACCAGGGTCGCAGCGGTCGCACTTGCGACCGGGCCCTGGCATTCCGCCACTTCAGGGGGGCCCTGCGGCTCAGGAAGGCTTTTGTTTTTAATTTCAAGCCGGTGGCAAATTTCGGCCAGCGCTGCTGCACTATTTTTTTTAGCCGGCTGCATGCTCCTGTCCTGGCACATGTGACTGCATGTGTGTGGGCGCAGTCAAGAAGTGAAGAGCGGGCCTGGATAAATGTGCATGTGGGGCTGGGCTGACGCACCCGAATTCTCCTCGTCGCCTGCTGGCACCACCGCACCAGCTCCAGGCAGCCAGCAGGTATGTGTTATGGCAGCGCAGCGCTACTGACACCAGCCCTGCATTTTTACAAACAACCGGATGGGGGGGCCTTCAATATGGCAGCCTGCGTTACTGGGGGGGGGCTGTGTGAGCCACACCAGAGGCACGTTCAGTACCTCAAATATCCATGTGAGCTGGGGCAAATATATACCCATGTGTGAGCCTGGGGGCAAATATATACCCATGTGTTAGACTGGACGGCAAATATATACCCATGTGTGAGCTGGGGCAAATATATACCCATGTGTGAGCCTGGGGGCAAATATATACCCATGTGTGAGCTGGGGGCAAATATATACCCATGTGTGAGCCTGGGGGCAAATATATACCCATGTGTGACCTGGGGCAAATATATACCCATGTGTGAGCCTGGGGGCAAATATATACCCATGTGTGAGCTGGGGCAAATATACCCATGTGTGAGCTGGGGCAAATATATCCATGTGTGAGCTGGGGCAAATATATACCCATGTGTGAGCTGGGGGCAAATATATACCCATGTGTGAGCTGGGGCAAATATATACCCATGTGTGAGCCTGGGGGCAAATATATACGCATGTGTGAGCTGGGGGCAAATATATACCCATGTGTGAGCCTGGGGGCAAATATATACCCATGTGTGAGCTGGGGCAAATATACCCATGTGTGAGCTGGGGCAAATATCCATTATATATACCCATGTGTGAGCTGGGGCAAATATATACCCATGTGTGAGCCTGGGGGCAAATATATACCCATGTGTGAGCTGGGGGCAAATATATACCCATGTGTGAGCCTGGGGGCAAATATATACCCATGTGTGAGCCTGGGGCAAATATACCCATGTGTGAGCTGGAGGCAAATATATACCCATGTGTGAGCCTGGGGGCAAATATACCCATGTGTGAGCTGGGGCAAATATATACTCATGTGTGAGCTGGGGGCAAATATACCCATGTGTGAGCTGGGGCAAATATATCCATGTGTGAGCTGGGGCAAATATATACCCATGTGTGAGCTGGGGCAAATATATACCCATGTGTGAGCCTGGGGGCAAATATATACGCATGTGTGAGCTGGGGGCAAATATATACCCATGTGTGAGCTGGGGGCAAATATATACCCATGTGTGAGCTGGGGGCAAATATATACCCATGTGTGAGCTGGGGCAAATATACCCATGTGTGAGCTGGGGCAAATATATCCATGTGTGAGCTGGGGCAAATATATACCCATGTGTGAGCCTGGGGGCAAATATATACCCATGTGTGAGCCTGGGGCAAATATACCCATGTGTGAGCTGGAGGCAAATATATACCCATGTGTGAGCCTGGGGGCAAATATATACCCATGTGTGAGCCTGGGGCAAATATACCCATGTGTGAGCTGGAGGCAAATATATACCCATGTGTGAGCCTGGGGGTAAATATATACCCATGTGTGACCTGGGGCAAATATATACCCATGTGTGAGCCTGGGGGCAAATATATACCCATGTGTGAGCTGGGGCAAATATACCCATGTGTGAGCTGGGGCAAATATATCCATGTGTGAGCTGGGGCAAATAACCCATGTGTGAGCTGGGGCAAATATATACCCATGTGTGAGCTGGGGCAAATATACCCATGTGTGAGCTGGGGCAAATATATACCCATGTGTGAGCTTGGGGCAAATATATACCCATGTGTGAGCTGGGGGACAAATATACCCATGTGTGAGTTGGGGGCAAATATATACCCATGTGTGAGCTGGGGGCAAATATATACCCATGTGTGAGCTGGGCAATACTATCTTTTTTATAAAATCCTTTCTAAAAAAATATTGCAGGAAAAAAAAAGTAAAAATAGATTTTTTTTTTGGAGGGGGGCCCTTCATGGATTCTTGCACCGGGGCCCTCAGGTTTCTAGTTACGCCACTGCGCTGGACAGCATGGAGGGGTCAGCTTGCAGACAGAGCCTGCTGGTATAGTTTACCTATCCCTCACTCACGCCCATCCCCCCAATCCCCATCCTATCGTGTGTGTGTGTGTGTGTGTGTGTGAGTGTGAGACTGTGAGTGGGAATGTATGTGGGTGGGTGGGTGTGTTTATATATGTGTTCGTGGATGGATGTGTGGAGCTCTGTGATACGCTAATACACACCACACATTACTGTGAGTTTTAATGCTGTGCAGCTCTGTGATACGCTCATGCACACCACACATTACTGTAAGTTTTAATGCTGTGCAGCTCTGTGATACGCTCATACACACCACACAATACTGTGAGTTTTAATGCTGGGCAGCTCTGTGTTACGCTCATACACACCACACATTACTGTGAGTTTTAATGCTGTGCAGCTCTGTGCAGGGGCAGACTGGGCCGGGGGCGGACTGGGCCGGGGGGCAGGGGGACAGTTGTCTCCCGTGCCGCCCCAAAGTGCCTCAGCGAGTTATGTTTTTTTTTTTTTCGATTCGTGTCTTGCGGTCGCGGCCACGCAGAAGCATTAGCTCTGGCCGCTCCCTCCTCTTCAGCTAGTGCATGGCACGCTAGCATGGAGGAGGCTGCGGAGGCATCACGTGTGGGGGCGCGGCCAGCACTAACGCTTCTGCGCGGCCATGGCCGTGAGACACGAATCTAAAAAAAAATTTGGTGTCTCACGTCCGTTGCCGCGCAGAAGTGTTAGCGCTGGCCGCGCCCCCACACGTGATGCCTCCGCAGCCTCCTCCATGCTAGCGTGCCATGCACTAGCTGAAGAGGAGGGCGCGGTCGACGCTCAGTGACATCGGGGGAGCCTCAGCCTGCGGACAGATGCCGCGTGCTGCGCAGCATCTGAACTGCGTGGGGGAGGGAGCACCGCGGAAGCCAGCCCAGCCACTGCCCAGGAGTGACCAGGCTGACAGAGACGGAGTGAGTCCCGGCCCAGAGCATCCATTTGGAATACAGTTGATGGTGAGTGATCTGCTGGCTGCTGCTGACCCACAGCTGGGCCCTGGGGAGACAATAGATTGAGGGGCCTGCCTGCTATGAGGGACAATAAATTGAAGGGCCTGCCTGCTGTGTGGGACAATAAATTGAGGGGCCTGCCTGCTGTGTGGGACAATAAATTGAGGGGCCTGCCTTTTTTTATTTTTATTTTTTAAACAAATTATTTGCTGCGCTATGGGCCTCTGGGTTGTACTTGTCCCCTGGGCCAAAAGTTTGCCAGTCAGCCCCTGGCTCTGTGTTACGCTCATACACACCACACATTACTGTGAGTTTTAATGCTGTGCAGCTCTGTGATTTGCTCATACACACTGCACATTACTAGGAGTTTTATTGCTGTGGAGTTCTGATACAGTAATGTGCAGTGTGTATGACCGTATCACAGAGCTCCACAGCAATAAAACTCACAGCAATGTGCAGTGTGTATGAGCGCATCAGAGCTGCACATCAATAAAACTCAGTGATGTGCAGTGTGTGAGTGTATCACAGAGCTCTACAGCAATAATACTCACAGTAATGTGCAGTATGTATGAGCATGAGTATTAGTTGTGCAGCTCTGTGATACGCTCACATACACAGTACATTACTGTGAATTTTATTGCTGTGGAGCTCTGTGATACGCTTTTACATGCCACATGTATTTTTTTTTGGGGGTGGCAGCTTTTCATCCGTCACTCCAGGCAGCGCAGTGGCTTGGGCCGGCCCTGGCTCCACCTGCATATAGTGATGTGATGTGTGTCCAGTAAAACATGGCCGATCTGGCAAACATGTCTGGAGCTTTTCTCAAGTCCAGATTCGAGCCGAAACATTGTATTAGATGATGTGTCATTAAAAAAACTCAAGCTCCCTGTCTACTTTTGCCTGAGGGCCTCCGCCTTTTTGCTATTGATCGAGAAGTGAAGAGTTCGGCCACCCTTTGACCACGTGGCCTCCTGGTATGAAGGTTTTCCTAGGATATTGTGTTTCCTCATCATGGTGGTATACATATTCTTCTTTATGAGACTGCATAAGAGAACCCAAGTCGACATTGACCTTTAACTTCATGTTCTTGATGGCCAAACCATTCTACCACCTCTCTCTTCAGTCTGATTTTTGATTTACCTTTAATCGGCCGCATTCAGAACCTTACAGATCGTAAAGATTTTCTGACTATTTGAAATACAGATATTTTTTTTATTTTTTCCAAAAAGTAAATTTAAGTCTTTCACGCTACGTCAAGTTGGTAAAAAATAATAAAAAAATCCTCGTTTTGTTATATGAGCCCGATTAACTCCAAATTAAAACGTGGACTCGGATGAACAAAACTCCCACAATCTATCAATGTACGTTGAGGTACAAAAAAAAAAAGCTAATTATGCCGATATTATCAGATTAGCAGAGTTACAGCCCATTAAAGATGTGCTAATACATTCATTTTGCTTTCATTGAATATGTCATTTAAGTTTCCTTTAACCGGCGGCCGCGTATGGACCGAGCTTGCAGAATGATGCCCCATGTCTCCAATACATCAGTTTGAAGCACGACCTGTCTGTCTCGCCTTGGTAGAAAAATTGTCGTGCGTATAAATCCGAATAATAAACAGCGCCCAGGAATAGCTTAAAACTAGACTTTCACACCTTAAGTTTTTTAAACTTCTCCCAAACCTTCTCTCTAGAAGCATTTGAAGGCTTTGATTGATTTTAAATGTGCATCAAATCTGTCTGGCCGATCCCACCATCAAATCGCGCCGGCACGAATATACGATATTGGAAGAGTCAAATGAATTAAAACCAGAAAACCATAATTATCACATTGTAACATTTTCAGAATTATTTAATATATACTGGATGCCCATGAATATACACTATGAAATAGTGGTAGCATAACACCTATGGTGCGCTAGATGGATATATGTGAATAAATCAAGGTCACAAAAAACACAGGGTGTTACTGTTGAACCCTTAGGCTAATGTCAGACGAACACATTCTGAGCACACTGTGCGTCCGTGCACAACTGACGTACTTTCTGACTGATGATACTGTAGACGCCACACGGTCCGTTTTTTTGACTGACTTTTTTTTGTCTGATGTAGATGGCAAATAAAATTAATATGTAAAATGAAAAAAATTGATACATGATATGAAAAAACATTCAAACCGTCAAAAATGCAATCCCTCTGACAACGTTCCATCACCCACACACAAAGCTACGCAGACCTAGTGGTTTGACGTTCTTGCCTAAATTGCGTCCGGTGCCATGTGCGTTGTGCGTCTGCATTTCTGTGCGCACGTACCTTGTGTGTGGGTCTCTATTGATCATAATTTTATGCTACGATGGACGTTAAAATGTGCGGCAGCACGGACGTGATCACTGCGTTCGTCTGACACGGGCCTTAGGCCCACACAATGGATGCACCCAGTGACACATATAGAGGAAAATATCACACAATGGATGCACCCAGTGACACATATAGAGGAGAATATCACACAATGGATGCACCCAGTGACGCATATAGAGGAAAATATCACACAATGGATGCACCCAGTGACACATATAGAGGAAAATATCACACAATGGATGCGTCCAGTGACACATATAGAGGAAAATATCACAGAATGGATGCGCCCAGTGACACATGTAGAAGAAAATATCACACAATGGATGCGCCCAGTGATACATATAGAGGAAAATATCACACAATGGATGCGCCCAGTGACACATATAGAGGAAAATATCACGCAATGGATGCACCCAGTGACACATATAGAGGAAAATATCACACAATGGATGCACCCAGTGATACATATAGAGGAAAATATCACACAATGGATGCACCCAGTGACACATATAGAGGAAAATATCACACAATGGGTGCACCCAGTGACATATATAGAGGAAAATATCACACAATGGATGCGCCCAGTGACACATATAGAGGAAAATATCACACAATGGATGCACCCAGTGACACATATAGAGGAAAATATTTTCTTAACTAAGCATACAAGAGGAAAACAAACACATGTAAGATATCAGCAACATCAAATAAACACAATAAGGACATTGTATTTTTTTGGTGGTACTGGCCCTTTAAAAAGACACTCAGTAATTTTGTATTTAAAAAATATCCATACAAAGTATCTAAAAGAAAAGAAAAGTAACGACCTACTAATAAAACAATGCAGAAATTAAAACTCTCTTAGTGGCCTTAGCACGCAGCGAAAGGTGATGACACGTTGCCTTAATGATGTGTTTTATTGCAAATATAATTCTCCGGCAAACACCGGGAAAGGTTCATTTTCATCAAGCTCTCTTAAAACACAGGAAATTAGATGAATGATTCAAGATGGGATCAAGAACTTTAGCTTAATGAAATATCCCTCTTCGTCTGCAGCCGTGATGCCGTGTCACGGTGTCACAATGTCACCGCGATGTTCACAATTTACACCGCTTTTCATTGACTCCGGTGACCCCCTTTACTCAGGGGCGCGTGATGAATAGCAACCATTAGTCGATAACGCGACCGGCAGGATATATTCATATGGGCTGGGATCACACCTTCATTCAGCCCTATGGTAAATAACACAACAACCTGAAATGGAAGCTGAGCATTAACTGCACTTACTGTCATTCCTGATGCGTCCGTAGCGCGTTGGACGAGTGGGCTAAATCCACATTTACCCTCACAGGGATAATTAGATGACTGACACTATATAATTACAATTACAGAAATATCGAAAGAAATTTAAGATTTTGGCTTCTATAAAATGTGACAAAATTATGCTTTTTTTAAAAAAAAAATAATAATAAAGTTTTTCCTAGGAGTCAAGGCAGTCATTTAGGTTTTGGTATGTGTCTAGGACAGGGGTCAGCAACCTTGGCTACCCGATGTTTTGGGAACTACATTTCCCATGTGGCTCAGTCAGCCTAATGGGTGACTGAGCATCATGGGAGATGTAGTTCCCAAAACATCAGGGAGCCAAGGTTGTTGACCCCTGGTCTAGGAGGTATGAACCTATTAAAGAGCAGATATAAAGACTCATACACTGCCTGGCCAGAAAACATCCCCACCTGGATGTAACTACTGTAATGCAATAGGTGCTCGTCTTCCATTGGATAATTACTGCAGTGATTAATATGTTTCAGCATAAAATTAGGTCATGTGACTCCCTGAATATACTGAATGAGCAGGTTTTTCCATCAATGGGATTTTTTTCCCTCATTGCGCAGCGGGAATATTCCAAAGGGGTTATTCAAAGAGAGTCGAATTTGCCACCAAATTGGGTGTATTTCCACGTACGGTGCAATTTCACGGCAATTCGGCTACTCAGAAGCTGGCAATTCACCAAATATTACAGTGAAATTCCCCATAGAGTAGTAATGGTTAATCTATTCAGAGAACGCCGAACAGCAGCGAAAAGTTGACGAAATGCCCAGATTTTCAGTGGTTCGTTCGACAGGTTAAACAGGCGAATCCCATAAATTTCAATGTAAAAAAAATTCCCCATTTTTTATTAAATTTTTATTCAACCGTTTATTCTTTTCATTTGCAGCAAAAAGTCTTTTTATTAATTTATTTTTTAGGATTTTTTTTAGGCATTTTTCTGGATTTTTCGAGCTAATTTTTGATTCCGTTTTATTTAAATGGTGTTTTTTTTTTTATTCTTTAACAGACCTTTTTATTGTTATTTGCAGGACCTTATATATTTTTTCCATGCATATTCATGCATTATTTTTGTTTAAAACACCTTTAAAAAACTGTTGTTTTATTTTTTCTTACCCCTGTTTGGTTGGCGAATTGAACTCAATGAATCGCACCAAAGTGCATTGAATGAAAGAGCACCAAACCAGCTGGGGAATGTGCCTGTATCACATCCCCCTAAGATCTGCAGTAACTCCTTTTGGCCAGCAGATGGTGCTATCTGCCTGCCAAAATAGGTTATTACAGCAAGGAATACATTGGGAATTTTCCCAAATATTTCTTAATGTATAGTTAATTTAAAATAATTTGCCAAAAACCACTGGTTCACGATAGTTTTTTTTTTTTGGAAAATATTTTGGTAGTGATGGGGTTAAAAATGCATGCACTATTAAAAATAAAAACAACAAAATACTCCCAAAATAGATTACCTCCTATAGAAGTCTGGAAAGATCCATCCGGCTTCATGATCTGTAGTGGTTTCCTAAATATCCAATTACCGCTTTTTATAATTGTTTCCTTCTCTTCTTATCGCTATTATTATACGTGGCCCACCCGCCAATTTTTAATCCCAAAGTGGAAATGTTCCTGGTGAGGGAATAAATATAAACCTACCAGTCTGTCTCTTGGCTGAGAAGCAGCATGAGGACACGTGGTTGCTTAGAAAGCAGCTCTTGGCTTCATTAAGTTAGGACCCACCTAACCGGAGGTTGCCGTGACGTGGCGGGTGGATTTAAGGCTAGGGTCAGACGAAAGCATTTTTCCCCGCGAACGTGAAAAAGTGCGTCCGAACGCATTGACGTATTTTTTCACGGAATGCGCAAAAACGGTCAGACGACGCGCATTTGCGGGCGTGATTTTGTACGGATCGTCAATAAAACTCTTTTTGCGTCTGGACGTTATGTAGGCTGGACATTAGCAGCGTCTGACATCTCCTAATCACGCAAACACGCCGCTATGCCGCAGCTGCGCACTCAGTACGTCAGTACTAGCGGTTCAGCTTTCTCAGAAAAATGCGTTCAAATTCCATTTGCGTTGCACGGCCGGACTTTTGTGCGGCCGTACATCGTATATTGGCCGTCATTGCCCGTCATCTGGTGACGGCCGTAATTATGTGCGCCAGAACGCACGTTAAAAGTGCGCTGGTCTGACCCCAGCCTAAAACTTTATTGGCCATTCAAGTAAACCAAAACCTCTGTGTTTTGTTTTGCGTGGAGCCACAGGGGTGAGTGCAAATGACAACCTTTTTTCTTGTTATGTTTAGAAAAAAAAAAAGAATATATAGTTTACATTGATAAAATATTATCAGAATGGATTAATTAGGACTTACTTTAAAAACCACCAGAATGTCTCCGTAAGGTCTTCAAGTTGTCCTAAAAACACAAGGAACTACTTGAATATCCTAACTTGCCAGCCATATTTGTAAAGATTGGCCTGGAACCTTGATAAGGGATGCTCGGAACATCATGGTAGGTCCTGACGTATCATATTCACTG
This sequence comes from Leptobrachium leishanense, assembly GCA_009667805.1. Classification (NCBI taxonomy): domain Eukaryota; kingdom Metazoa; phylum Chordata; class Amphibia; order Anura; family Megophryidae; genus Leptobrachium; species Leptobrachium leishanense. Next base: position 23,441,819 of record CM019069.1, read on the forward strand.
GAGTTTTGATGTAGGAACGATCACGATCAGTCATAAAATGAAATGGTAAAAGATACCGTCCCTTCACATTGTCAGAGACCTTCAGCATCTGCCTTTCAGACGTAATGATTTCCCCAACCCATCTGGAGACTCTGAAATGTCACATTTCACCAAGAACCTGCTCATTCAATTCACCCTATCGAGAACCAGCCTATGCACTCAATGGACTGGTTAGAAGACTGGTAGCATCGTAGCTTGAAGACCTTCTTGTTCTCAGAGGAAGATCAACTAACCACATACTCACGCAGAAAATCTACTTTTTACAGTGAGTCCACATGAGCGTCCTAGCTTGTCAGAAATAACATTGGACCTTGAACCTTGATGTGGGTGCTTGGAATATCATAGAATATCATGGTAGATCTGACGTATCATATTCAATGGAGAAGTTTTGCTGTAGGAGTGACCATGATCAAGCATAAAATTAAATGAAAACAAAAGATTCCGTCCCATCCTCTGAAGTCAGAGACCCTCAACATCTTCCTTTCCGCCATAGTGATTTGCCAAACCACTTTGTAGACTCTGAACTGTCACGTTCCACCAAGAACCTGCTCATTCATTCCACCCTATTGAGAACCAGCCTATTTAATCAATGGCACGGCTAGAAGGCTGATAGCATCGCAGCTTGAAGACCTTCTCGATCTCAGAGAAAGAACAACTAACCACATAATCACAGAGAGAATCTACTTTTAACAGTGAGTCTACATGGAAATCCTAACTTGTCATCCATATTTGTAAACATTGGCCTGGAACCTTGATAAGGGATGCTCGGAACATCATGGTAGTCCTGACATATCATATTCACTGGAGTTTTGCTGTAGGAACAATCACGATGAATCATAAAATGAAATGGTAACAAAAGATACCGTCCCTTCACATTATCAGAGACCTTCAGCATCTGTCTTTCAGCCATAATGATTTGCCCAACCCCTCTGGAGACTCTGAAATATCACGTTTCACCAAGAACCTGCTCATTCAAGCTACCCTATTGAGAAGCAGACTGTTTACTCAATGGACCGGCTAGAAGGCTGGTACAGTTGTGTTCAAAATTATTCAACCCCCACTGAAATTGAGTGTTTTGGCCAGTTTGACATTGATTTTGATCATTCAGTCATCTTGCTTACAATTAAATCAAAGAGGCACGTGTAGGTCAGAAAAATATAACATAACATTTATAATGAAATAACCACAAATGTCTTTTCTGTGCTCACATCATTATCAGTTTTATTCAACCCCCAAGTGACATTCAATCTTAGTACTTAGTACAACATCCTTTTACAGTTATAACAGCTTTTAAACGTGAAGCATAGCTTGACACAAGTGTCTTGCAGCGATCTACGGTATCTTCGCCCATTCGTCATGGGCAAAAGCCTCCAGTTCAGTCACATTCTTAGGCTTGCGCACCGCAACTGCTTTCTTTAAGTCCCACCAGAGGTTCTCAATCGGATTTAAGTCAGGTGACTGCGATGGCCACTCCAAAATGTTCCAGCCTTTAATCTGCAACCATGCTCTAGTGGACTTGGAGGTATGCTTGGGATCATTGTCCTGTTGAAAGGTCCAACGTATCCCAAGCCTCAGGTTTGTGATGGACTGCATCACATTGTCATCCAATATCTCCTGGTACTGAAGAGAATTCATGGTACCTTGCACACACTGAAGCTTCCCTGTACCTGCAGAAGCAAAACAGCCCCAAAGCATGATTGACCCCCCGCCATGCTTCACAGTAGGCAAGGTGTTCTTTTCTTCATAGGCCTTGTTCTTCCTCCTCCAAACATAGCGTTAATCCATGGGCCCAAACAGTTCTAATTTTGTTTCATCAGTCCACAGAACACTATCCCAAAACTTCTGTGGTTTGTCCACATGACTTTTGGCATACTGCAGTCGACTCTTCTTATTCTTTGGAGACAGCAAGGGGGTGAGCCTGGGAGTTCTGGCATGGAGGCCTTCATTACGCAGTGTGCGCCGTATTGTCTGAGCTGAAACTTCAGTACCCACATCTGACAAATCTTTTCTCAGTTCCTCAGCAGTCACACGGGGACTTTTCTCCACTCTACGCTTCAGGTAGCGCACAGCAGTTGAAGTCAGCATCTTCTTTCTGCCACGACCAGGTAGCGTTTCAACAGTGCCCTTTGCCTTGAATTTGCGAATGATGCTTCCTAGGGTCTCTCTTGGTATGTTTAACATCTTTGCAATCTTCTTATAGCCATTGCCCTTCCTGTGAAGAGTAATCACCTCTTCTCTTGTCTTCCTGGAACATTCTCTTGACTTCACCATGTTTGTAGCCACACCAGTAAATGTCTAGAAGGAGCTGAGTATCACAGTCATTTTAAAGCTGCCTAATTGGTGCTTATTATGCTTTATTGCTGCTCCGTGACATCCACAGGTGTGTTCAATACCTGATTGAAAACACTTGAATGAACCTCTGTTCTTCAGAGTGGTGGTCTTTAAGGGGTTGAATAATTGTGTCAATGAAGAATTCACAAAAGAAACATTTACTACTGTATTACAAAACCAATTGATGTCATTTTAGTTGCATATGGTTCTTTAAAAAGTCCTTGTAGGATTTCATTCTGAATACAATTACAAATGTACACTAAATTCCCTAAAACCCTTTACAGCATTGGGGGTTGAATAATTCTGAACACAACTGTAGCATCGTAACTTGAAGGACTTTCCGTTCTCAGAGATAGAAAAACACCACACCACATACACAGAGAATCTACGTTTTTTCAGTGAGTCTACATGGAAATCCTAACTTGTCAGCCATAATTTTAAACCTTGAAACTTGGTGTGGGTACTTGGAATATCATAGAATATCAAGGTAGACTTGACTTCATGTTCAGTGGATGAGTTATGCTTTAGGGGCAACGATGATCAAGCCTAAATGAAATGGTAACGATAGATAACGTCCAATTCCATTAAGTCGGAGACCTTCAGCATCTGCCTTTCAGCCATAATGATTTGCCCAACCTCTCTGGAGACTCTGAAATGTCACGATTCACCAAGAACCTGCTCATTCATTCCTCGAGAAGCAGCCTATTTACTCAATGGACCGGTTAAAGGACTAATCGCATTGTAGCTTGAAGGCTTCTCTCTTCTCGGGGAAAGAAACAATCAGCTCAGCACATACTCACATAGAGAATCTACTTTATACAATGAGAACTTGCTATAAGAGTCACAGTTTGCAACAACACAGAAAAACAATAGTTTGCAACAACACAGAAAACAATATGGCATAAAACTCTAGAAAACGGAGTAAAACCAGGTGTTCGACAGTCAATCAGATGAGTACAATTCCACCAAGCATATAGTCAATACTCCACCAGTTCTATTGTACTTGTCCTAAAGAACCTGAGGCACGTGTGCATCCTTCACAAGGTCGTCGCCCTAAACTACAACTAAATTACAATCAAAACCACATTATAAAACACATTATAAAGTTCATTATAAAACACATGCTGCTGTTTTTTATTTCTTTGTTTGAAATAATTGCATGCAAAAAGAAAAAATAAAGTAAGTTTTTTTAATCTCCTGTTTCCATTTTGGTGATTTTTCTTATGATGCAATACTTACCAAAAACTGTGAAATGGTTTTCTTTACTTCTGTGGTCTATCCTATACAGTATTTAACAGTTAATGAGGTGGAAGAGGGAATGTTTAGATAAAGCAGCAGAGGGTCTATTGTTCTCCAGGATACCTGAGACAAGAGCTGACATTTGAATGAGATAAAACAGGGAGCTTAAAAGACTTCTAATCTACCCTCTGGTGATGTCCTTTGAATACATCCCACACAATAAAATGATGTGAGTCAGTGACTGACCCATTCACTCCACTAGAGTAAAATATTTTCTTAACTAAACATACAAAGAGAAAAACAAAGCACATGTAAGATACAGTATCAGCAACATCAAATAAACACTCTAAGGACGTTTCTTTTGTTCCGTGGTAGTGGCCCTTTAATGTATTTGACACAAAAGCTATTTCTGCTTGTTTGCAAATTTGATAGTTTCAGTTTGAAATGATGCAAGATAAGGGACACTATCTAGAGTCCGAAACCTTTTATCCCAACAATATCTCTGTAAATGATAACTTAATACGTTCAATAAAAATTGCAACAGAGAGGGATAAATGAATAGATGAAAAATCACCAATTTACTTGAGTTTTGTCCCCGGTTTAAGTGCTAACAATGCATTGCATGTTTCAAATAAATGTGTTGCTGATATTTGTGCCTGATAGTGAAGGGGTTAACTCTAGTCACTCACTGTGTGTCCATCTCGTATCCTTACAGTTGTCGAGATATGTTGAAAATGTAAGCCAGGGGATGTGCGTCTAACGCAGGAAAGATTAACACATCTCACTGAGTATTTTGGTTAGCTGGAAACACGTTGCACACTTTCAGCACCTTCTGACTTAAGTTGTTCATTTAAATACCATTAAAGCTGTAAATGTGATTTAATTTTTGCACGGATCATTAAAAAAAGTTTTTTTTATCTGCCATGATTAAAAGTTCACAGTTTGTAATTTAGATGTGTGTGACAGATGTTACAAACTTTTTATAAGCATGTGAAGCTAAGTGTCAAATCCTCAAAAAATGGTATTACAAGGATGCTGTCGTTATGTATGGATGTCCACGACGAAGCCGGTCTAAAGATATTGTAAGAAAATGTAGAAAATAACCCTGTCACAACCGAAAATGTAGTAATTTTCATTAAATACAATGAAAACCAAAAATTTACATATAATACATAGTATGCATACTTTTTTCTTAATGCAAGATTAGTGTTCTATCTGGGGGAAAAATAAAATTCCCAGTGAGATCTCACTCCTATCACTCCGTATACCAGAAAGAAGCCACCAGCACTGTAACAAAAAGCTCAACAAACTCTACTGCTGCATTACAACAACCAGGGATTTGGCAGAATACAGGGAGAGCTGTGGGGTCACTCAGTACTGTAGCGATAAGGTTCAGGGGGTTATAATGAGTTAAAATCCCTGTACAGTACAGATACAAGGTGTTGCTGTAAATCCCACGCACATGCATTATGCAGCAATATTAGTGTGTCCCATTTGATGAAACAAACTCCACTGTCTTATGTGTCTTCAGTCACCCTGTATTACTGTAATAAAGCTGCAAATAGCAGCCCCAAACCTCATTGTAACAAAAAGCTCAACACACTTTACTGCTGCATTACAACAACCAGGGATTTTTGCAGAATACATGCAGAGCTCTGTGGTCACTCACATCTGTACAAGTCTAGGATTCAGAGGGTTATAATGAGTGAAAATCCCTGTATATTACAGATACAAGGTGTTGTTGTAATTGTCATACACAGGCATTATGCAGCACATACAGATACAAGGTGTTGCTGTAATTGCCATACACAGGCATTATGCAGCACATACAGATACAGGGTGTTGCTGTAATTGCCATACACAAGCATTATGCAGCACATACAGATACAAGATGTTGCTGTAATTGCCATACACAGGCATTATGCAGCACATACAGATACAATGTGTTGCTGTAATTGCCATGCACAGACATTATGTAGCACATACAGATACAAGATGTTGCTGTAATTGCCATACACAAGTATTATGCAGCACATACAGATACAAGGTGTTGCTGTAATTGCCATACACAGGCATTATGCAGCACATACAGATACAAGGTGTTGCTGTAATTGCTATACACAGGCATTATGCAACACATACAGATACAAGATGTTGCTGTAATTGCCATGCACAAGCATTATGCGGCACATACAGATACAAGGTGTTGCTGTAATTGCCATACACAGGCATTATGCAGCACATACAGATACAAGGTGTTGCTGTAATTGCCATACACAGGCATTATACAGTAGTGATGGGCCGAACACCCCTGTGTTTGGTTCGCATTCGAACACGAACATTTGAAAAAGTTTAAATTCGAACTCAATGCAAGTCAATGGGACTTTGAACGTTCGATTTTTAGAGTGCCCTCCAAAAGGGCATATATGCAAGATATTGGCCATAAAAGGTGTATGGGGGTCCGGGTAGTGCCCTGGGGGACAGGTACAAGGACAAAAAGTACAAAAAAAAATGTTTTTAAAGGAACAGTGATTTTTCCATGACATAAAGATTAAGAATAAAAACGAAAAATCCCTTCAAATATCGTGCCTAGGCATAACCTGCCCGTGAAGTGGCGGATTTCTAGTAGGGATGTGCGTTTCGGGTTTCGGAATTTCGGAATTTTCACGAAATTTCCCGATTCGTGTTTTCGGATGCGGCCGAATTTCCGAAAAATTTTAGATCCGAAAATTTCAGATCCGAAATGTTTTCCGAGCCGAAACGAAATATTTTCGGATTTTTCGAATGGACTTGAAATGTGTCAAACGAGGAGAACAGATGTTCCGAAAAACGAAAATTTTCCGAAAAACGAAAATTTTCCGAAAAACTAAAATTTTGTAAAAACGAAAATTTTCTGAAAAACTAAAATTTTTCGAAAAAACGAAAAGTCGATACAAAAAAACGGGCAAAATGACACTAAAAATATGAAAAATGGTCGATATTCCGAAAAATGTGCAATTCCGAAAAACGGAAATTTTCCGAAATTACGAAAAGTCGATACAAAAACCGAGCACAGTGACACGAAAATACGAAAAACGGTCGAAATTCCAAAAAAAAAAGTACCCGAAAATGGGCCGAATCGAATCGAATCGAATCGAATCCGAAATCGGTCGAAACGAGCCGAATCGAAAAGTTTAAAAATCCGAAAAATCGAACCGAATCGAACCGAAAAAAAAATCGGTGCACAAGCCTAATTTCTAGGATGTATAGAAACATTTAAAAAGAAAAAAATGACATTTCAAATGACGGTAAATGGTTTTCCTTTAATCTATTCATAAACAACTGCTTGGGGCGGCAGCCTGTATGAAAAGAGGAGACGTTTTAGGACACGCAGAACAAGTTTAGTGATTTTTTTGGCTAAATTATGGTGAAACTTATGCAGGCTTTGGATGAAAGTAACAACAGGTGCATTAAAATTGCATGAGCATTAACATTTGCTGCGGCGTTCACCGCATATTTGTAACGATTCCCCAGGACAGACCTGGTAGGATCCCTGGTAACAGACATCTAACCCTCCGATCCTTAGGATGGTCGGGACTCGGGACCACTAAACTTAACCTCTAGCAGCCACACAGGCCAGGGAGACAGCACCAACAATATACACTGCAGCCTGAGATCAATATATGTTTGTACTGCGCTATAGTATATAGCAGGATGGAAGCGCACCAGCAGTAACAAGCAGCGAAATATACCAGACAGGGGTGCAGAGCGAGAGTAGTTGTTATAACAAAACCGGGTCAGCCTTGTTTAGGCACTTGTACTGTGCTACTGTATATGGTGAGAATCGGCACACACCAGTAGCAACAGGAGGCAAACAGAACAGGCAGGGAGTACACAGAGAGAATAGTCAAATGGCAGGCAAAGCCGGCAACAGATCGGGTCCTCAGAACAAGCAGGGTAAGTAACATGTATACTTCTGAGAAGATACGCTATTAAGAAAAAAAAGGTTTTATTTTATGTTTCTTAGGACATTTAAAAATGTCCTCGGATTTTATTTTTTTTAGAAATGTGTCGCCTTACCTTAGGCTGGTGGTCAGTCAGTGGAGGCTCCCTGGATCCTGGTTGTGTGTGTGTAGGGGGGGGTCTGCTCTGACTGCAGGTGCAATGGCTCCCTCCCTGCGCCGCCTCTCTGTCACATGCACCCGGCTGACTAGCCCGCACAGTCGCAGCTCTGTCATCCGGCGGCCACATGCTCCTCAAGGGATCTATGGGAGGCCCCGGCGGGCTGCCCTCTACAGTGCCTGATTAGAGGGCCTCGTCTGCCTGATGTTTTAGCAACAAGATTGTTTTAACCTATAGGCTTCAATGTTAAAAATATTCCTGTTTTAATTCAAAATATCTAATAAACCGTTGCTTAGAATATTCTGAAGTAAAGAGTCTCTTTATTTTATTTTTTAAGCATTTTTTAAAAAAAATGCAAAATTATTTTTTTTTTCGAGCTTTTTGCGAACGGCCTAAAAAGTTTGAGGTTCGCTGAACGGGCAATGTTCGAATCGAACTTATGTTCGAATCGAACCAAACGCCCATCCCTAATTGCCATACACAGGCATTATGCAGCACATGCAGATATTGCATTGATAATAATCTCATTATGATCGCTACAAACCCCATAAGCAGGAATAAGTATTATCTGTCTGCAGCACATTTACTGACACAAAGGCCATTTCTGCCTGTATGCTGATAATGCAGACCCCAAGTGACATTATATAAGATATGGGACGCCATCTAGAGTTTAGAACCTTTAGTATTTCTCTAAAGAATAAACAAGTACATGAAAATTAAAAAAAATAGCAAATGCTCATTATTTTGGTCTTTTACTTAGCAATTCTGCATAGACATTATTATTATTATTATATTTTACTCAACTTTTAAGTGTCAGCTACACATTATGTTATCATTGGTTGTTTTTTTTTCCCAAAGAAAGCACTTGGTAGTGAAAGTGTTAAAAAACAAGTATATTTTCACGAAGATTGTTTCTGATAACATGGACTGCCAAGGTGGATTCAAGCAGATGTGAGTGCATCCACCTGCCCTGAAATGATTGGAAAGCGCTTCACGTACAGGATGATAAATGGTTCCAACAGAATTTCCTTAAAGCGTGAGCTAATGGCAAATTCAGATTGTCCATTACAGTCTTCACATGGAATTCATCTTAAGTTGCTGCTATAGAGCTTGGATACTCGACAGGCTATTTCATAGGAGGTTATTCAGAGAGCACCGACATTTCGCCCAAATTTTGGTTGTCTCTCGTTCGGCGCACTTCGGTGTGCTTCGGCAAATTTAAATTCGCCAACCCTGCGGTGAATTCGGCATTCACCGCAGGGTCCCTAAAGATCGCCGAACGCCGACGATCAGCCACCAAAAAAGAGCCAATCAACCAGCGAACGCTGTCGAACTGGTAAAAAAAATAATAAAAAATAATGGTACTCTGCAATTTTAAAAAAGGCGTTTAAAACCCCAAAAAATGCATGGAAATAATAAAAAAAGGTACTATAAAAAATAATTAAACGGTCTGTTACAGAATAGAAAAGGACACAAATACAAAAATAGATAAATAAATAAAAAAGGGTTTTTGTTGCAAATAAGAAAAAATAAACAGTTGAATAAAAATATAAAAAAAGGATAATATTTTTTTCCATTGAAACCTATGGGATTCACCTGTTTAATCCTGTCAAACTGAAACACTGAAAATCAGGGAGTTTCACTGACACTTCGGTGCCGTTCGGCATCTCTGAATAGATTAACCATTACTTCTATATGGGACTATTTCACTGCCGACGAAGGTCACCGATTTGCATCGATCTGCAACAAACTGCACTGTATTTCGCTGGCAATTCGCCAATGTTTGGCGAATTGACAGCTTTCTGAATAGACGAACTGCCACGAAATTGCACTGCATGGGGAAAGTCACCATTCGGTGCAATTCGGTGGCAAGTTCAGCTCTTATTGAATAACCCTTATAGGGCCCTATTACATTCTTAACGCAAAAACGCACACTAAACACGTGTTTTTTTGCGTGAAGCGTTAAACGTTAACGCACGGAAATCACCGCTGGAATTACATTCCTCGCGCATTTCTTCATCCGTCAGGAAATTGCGCTCGTAAAACCAACGCGCAGAATTCAGTGAGCGCACTGTAATTTTTAACGCAAGTCCGTCAGATGAACGCATTTTGTGCGGACTGCGCACAACAGACGTACGTTCTGACGGAAGACAAGGTAGTGGCCGTCACTTTTGACGGATCTAGTAAAAAAAAACATGCGCATTGACGTTCTCCGTTGTGAATCTGCAGTTGGTACGGTCAGGTTGATACAATTTGCCGTTACCGCCAGCTTTCAAAGACGTTAAAATTATGCGCAAACGTTGTCCTTAAATTTTGCGCTAAGATTGTAATACCATGCGCGCACCAGCGCACAAACGCATTTGCGCACGCAATGTTAAGTATAGTATGCGCGCACTAAATTGCGCTCGCAAAGTGTTCGAGCAGGGTCACTCGCGATAGACGTTAATACGACGTTCAGTGCAAAGGGTTTTGCCCCTCGCGTTAATGTATTTTTGCGCGCGCGCACAATTGTGTGCGAAGAATGTAATAGGTCCCTGAGTGTTTTTAAAGTAAGACTTAATAAATCCAGTCCGGTAAGAGAAGTGTTATAGCAATTGAAACTAGTTATTTTCTGCTTACAAGGAGTTAATCCTATGATTTCTGCAGCTTCCATGATACTATAGAACACAGCTCTATGTTATCGTCCTTACGCAAAACAGGGTGTGGGAAATACTTCTAGACTTGTGCATCGATTTTTTTTTCGGTTCGATTCGGTTCGGTTCGTTCGGATTTTGTAAATTTTGGTTCGGCTCGTTTCGGCCGATTTCCATTTCGGTTCGGTTCGTTTCGGTTCATTTTTCGTATCGACTTTTTTTTCGTGATTTCGGAAATTTTCGTGTTTTTCGGAACATCTGTTCTCCTCGTTTCAAAGTGTCTATTCGTTTTGATGTAAACTTTTTTTTCGGATCCGATATTTCTGTCGATACGATACGATTTCTCATGTTTTACAAGAAGCATACATTGAGATTTCTCATGTTTTACAAGAAGGATACATTGAGATTTCTCATGTTTTACAAGAAGGATACATTGAGATTTCTCATGTTTTACAAGAAGGATACATTGAGATTTCTCATGTTTTACAAGAAGGAAACATTGAGATTTCTCTAGTTTCCGGGAAGGATACATTGAGGCTGGTGTCAGACGAGCGTAGTGTTCACGTCCGTGATTGCGCCTTAAAGTACGTCCGTGATAGCATGAAAGAAAGTCCATTGGAGCCTGACACATGAAGTACGTCCGCACTGAACTGCGGACGCACAAGGGCCGCGGCAAACGGACGCAGGTTAGGCAAGAACGTAATACTGCTAGAACGGACATGCGGAGTGCGCCACGTCTGCAAGGTCTGCATAGCTTTGTGTGTGAGTGATGGAGCATGGTCAGACGGACTGCATTTATACGTCCAGCATTTTTGACGGACAGAATGTTTTTTCATTGTAATTTATTTTTCCCTCCTACATCCGTCAAAAATAACTTCAGTGAAAAAACGGACTGTGTGACCACTACTGCGTCATCCGTACTGACGATGTCCGTACTGCACGGACGTACAGCCCGTAGAAATCACGCTCGTCTGACCCCAGCCTGAGATTTCTCTAGTTTCCCGGGAAGGATACATTGAGATTTCTCATGTTTTACAAGAAGGATACATTGAGATTTCTCTGGTTTCCCGGGAAGGATACATTGAGATTTCTCATGTTTTACAAGAAGGATACATTGAGATTTCTCATGTTTTACAAGAAGGAAACATTGAGATTTCTCTAGTTTCCCGGGAAGGATACATTGAGGCTGGTGTCAGACGAGCGTAGTGTTCACGTCCGTGATTGCGCCTAAAAGTACGTCCGTGATAGCATGAAAGAAAGTCCATTGGAGCCTGACACATGAAGTACGTCCGCACTGAACTGCGGACGCACAAGGGCCGCGGCAAACGGACGCAGGTTAGGCAAGAACGTAATACTGCTAGAACGGACATGCGGAGTGCGCCACGTCTGCAAGGTCTGCATAGCTTTGTGTGTGAGTGATGGAGCATGGTCAGACGGACTGCATTTATACGTCCAGCATTTTTGACGGACAGAATGTTTTTTCATTGTAATTTATTTTTCCCTCCTACATCCGTCAAAAATACTTCAGTGAAAAAACGGACTGTGTGACCACTACTGCGTCATCCGTACTGACGATGTCCGTACTGCACGGACGTACAGCCCGTAGAAATCACGCTCGTCTGACCCCAGCCTGAGATTTCTCTAGTTTCCCGGGAAGGATACATTGAGATTTCTCATGTTTTACAAGAAGGATACATTGAGATTTCTCTGGTTTCCCGGAAGGATACATTGAGATTTCTCATGTTTTACAAGAAGATACATTGAGATTTCTCATGTTTTACAAGAAGGAAACATTGAGATTTCTCTAGTTTCCCGGGAAGGATACATTGAGATTTCTCTAGTTTCCCGGGAAGGATACATTGAGATTTCTCATGTTTTACAAGAAGGATACATTGAGATTTCTCTGGTTTCCCGGGAAGGATACATTGAGATTTCTCATGTTTTCCGGGAAGGATACATTGCGATTTCTCTTGTTTTACAAGGCTACATTGAGATTTCTCATGTTTTACAAGAAGGATACATTGAGATTTCTCATGTTTTACAAGAAGAATACATTGAGATTTCTCATGTTTTACAAAAAGGATACATTGAGATTTCTCATGTTTTACAAGAAGGATACATTGAGATGGGAATGATACAAAATTACAGAATCAGTGATATAAATACGATGTCTGAAATTACTGAAATGGAACCGAAATCAGGAATGGAGCCGAAATCACGAATGGAACGAAAATGATTTTTTATTTTACACATTTCTAGTCCATTCGAAAACTTCGAAAAGTTTTCGTTTCGGCTCGGAAATTTGTTCGGATCTGCCGTTTTCGGATCCGAAAATTTTCGGAAAGTCGGCCGAATCCGAATGCACGAATCAGGAAATTTCGTGAAAATTCCGACATTCCGAGACCCGAAACGCACATCCCTAATTTCTTCCTCTGTTTTAAGTGTTGAGGAGGAGGCACTATATAGGGTCACCAGATCGGCCATGTTTTCCGGGACACATAATTTATTCATGCTGATGGGCATTGTGTGGAAAAAAAATGCCACCCTGCAGTGTGTATAATCCATACTCTGCAGGGGAAGAAATCCTAAAGGAAGCCCAGGTGACCGTTCTTGTTTTTCTTTCCTGCAGCATATGAATTATACGTGTTGCAGGGCAGCACTTTTCCCTGTGCCCCCCTCTGCATGAAATAGTAAAATGTGTCCATAAAAACATGGCTGACCTGGCAACCCTAGGCATTGAGGGTGATTGAGATCATCTCGCAGAGGCAAACGTAGCAGAAAAAAGGATAAACATCGAAAATTGAGATTAAAGAGTTAATCCAATTTAATATGTTCAAAGAGATAACATAATAAGTTAAATCATTTTTTTATTGTCGTATTCATCCTCTGGCTTGTCGGCCTCTTTGATAACTGGAAATGTCCATAGAATTATATATATATATATATACATGTCCATCTTTAAAATCTATTCCTATGCTGCTTTCGCAGAAAATACACAACATCAAGTAAAACGTTGCAGGAAATAACTATTTAAGTGACAGAAGAGGAAAAAGAGCACAGATATTTCTTTCTTTTCCTTCCCCCTACAGGCAGTCAGCTTGATGTCCCATTCAGTGAAATTGGCTGGAGAGACCCACAACCACAAGCCGGTACTGGACCAGAAAGTAATTAAAAAAAAAACAACCAAAAATCAGCAAATTCCTTTCTATAAAATGTATCTTGGCCTAATATTAATCGCTAAAGCTTTAATGATGCTATAGATGCAAACAAATATGACAGATGCACCAAGTAGAAGTTATATTTATATATATAGATTGGATAAGGCGAGTTAGTCCAGAGTATAGAGGTGCGTAGTGATACCTGTTTAGGCTGGGGTCAGACGAGCGTAGTGTTCACGTCCGTGATTGCGCCTAAAAGTACGTCCGTGATAGCATGAAAGTAAGTCCATTGGAGCCTGACACATGAAGTACGTCCGCACTGAACTGCGGACGCACAACGGCCGCGGCAAACGGACGCAGGTTAGGCAAGAACGTAATACTGCTAGAACGGACGTGCGGAGTGCGCCACGTCCACAACGTCTGCATAGCTTTGTGTGTGAGTCAGGGGTCAAGTCCTGGGAAAAAAAGTGAGGGAACTCACCCACGAATTCCACAACCCCCATTACCTGAAGAAAATTATATATATATCACGAGTATAGCAGCGCGAGCCGGTGATACCATTTTTATTGGGTTAACTTTACATTTAAAAGACAAGCTTTCAAGAGTGTAAACTGGAAACTATACTGATCAGTGAAAGGTATCACTACGTACAGGTATACTCGTGATTGTGGCAACTGGACTAACGCAATATATATATATATATATATATCTATATCTATCTCCAGGCACAGACCCCCAGAATAATATACACAGTGCTGAACCCCCAGAATAATATACACAGCGCTGAACCCCCAGAATAATATACACAGCGCTGAGCCCCCAGAATAACATACACAGCACTGAGCCCCCAGAATAATATACACAGCACTGAGCCCCCAGAATAATATACACAGCACTGAGCCCCCAGAATAATATACACAGCACTGAGCCCCCAGGATAATATACACAACACGGAGCCCCCAGAATAACATACACAGCACTGAACCCCAAGAATAATATACACAGCACTGAGCCCCCAGAATAATATACACAACATTGTGCCCCCAGAATAACATACACAACACTGAACCCCCAGAATAACATACACAGCACTGAGCCCCCAGAATAATATACACAGCACTGAGCCTCCAGGATAATATACACAGCACTGAGCCCCCAGAATAATATACACAGCACTGAGCCTCCAGGATAATATACACAGCACTGAGCCCCCAGAATAATATACACAGCACTGAGCCCCCAGAATAATATACACAGCACTGGTTATATGGATATATTTTCCCCAGTTCACATGGATATAATTGCCCCAGCTCATATGGATAATGCCCCCCCAGCTCTCATGGATAATGCCCCCAGGTCTCATGGATAATGCCCCCAGCTCTCATGGATAATGCCCCAGGTCTCATGGATATTGCCCCCTGGTCTCATGGATATGCCCCAGGTCTCATGGATATTGCCCCCTGGTCTCATGGATATGTCCCCAGCTCTCATGGATATTGCCCCAGCTCTCATGGATATTGCCCCCAGCTCTCATGGATATTGCCCCCAGCTCTCATGGATATGCCCCAGGTCTCATGGATATTGCCCCTGGTCTCATGGATATGTCCCCAGCTCTCATGGATATTGCCCCAGCTCTCATGGATATTGCCCCAGCTCTCATGGATACTGCCCCAGCTCTCATGGATATTGCCCCCTGGTCTCGTGGATAATGCCCCAGCTCTCATGGATAATGCCCCCCCAGCTCATGGATAATGCCCCCCAGCTCATGGATAATGCCCCCCCAGCTCATGGATAATGCCTCCCCAGCTCTCATGGATATTGCCCCCTGGTCTCATGGATATTGCCCCAGGTCTCATGGATAATGCCCCAGGTCTCATGGATATTGCCCCCCTGGTCTCATGGATATTGCCCCCCTGGTCTCATGGATAATGCCCCCCCAGCTCTCATGGATAATGCCCCCAGGTCTCATGGATAATGCCCCCAGCTCTCATGGATAATGCCCCAGGTCTCATGGATATTGCCCCCTGGTCTCATGGATATGCCCCAGGTCTCATGGATATTGCCCCCTGGTCTCATGGATATGTCCCCAGCTCTCATGGATATTGCCCCAGCTCTCATGGATATTGCCCCCAGCTCTCATGGATATTGCCCCCAGCTCTCATGGATATGCCCCAGGTCTCATGGATATTGCCCCCTGGTCTCATGGATATGTCCCCAGCTCTCATGGATATTGCCCCAGCTCTCATGGATATTGCCCCAGCTCTCATGGATACTGCCCCAGCTCTCATGGATATTGCCCCCTGGTCTCGTGGATAATGCCCCAGCTCTCATGGATAATGCCCCCCAGCTCATGGATAATGCCCCCCAGCTCATGGATAATGCCCCCCCAGCTCATGGATAATGCCCCCCCAGCTCTCATGGATATTGCCCCCTGGTCTCATGGATATTGCCCCAGGTCTCATGGATATTGCCCCCTGGTCTCATGGATATGTCCCCAGCTCTCATGGATAATGCCCCAGGTCTCATGGATAATGCCCCAGGTCTCATGGATATTGCCCCCCTGGTCTCATGGATACTGCCCCCCTGGTCTCATGGATACTGCCCCCCTGGTCTCATGGATACTGCCCCCCTGGTCTCATGGATAATGCCCCCCTTGTCTCATGGATACTGCCCCCCTTGTCTCATGGATACTGCCCCCCTGGTCTCATGGATACTGCCCCCCTTGTCTCATGGATACTGCCCCCCTTGTCTCATGGATAGTGCCCCCTGGTCTCATGGATAGTGCCCCCTGGTCTCATGGATAGTGCCCCCCTTGTCTCATGGATACTGCCCCCCTGGTCTCATGGATAGTGCCCCCCTGGTCTCATGGATAGTGCCCCCCTTGTCTCATGGATACTGCCCCCCTTGTCTCATGGATACTGCCCCCCTTGTCTCATGGATAGTGCCCCCCTGGTCTCATGGATAGTGCCCCCCTTGTCTCATGGATAGTGCCCCCCTGGTCTCATGGATAGTGCCCCCCTTGTCTCATGGATAGTGCCCCCCTGGTCTCATGGATAATGCCCCCCTGGTCTCATGGATATTGCCCCCCTTGTCTCATGGATAGTGCCCCCCTGGTCTCATGGATAGTGCCCCCCTTGTCTCATGGATAGTGCCCCCCTTGTCTCATGGATAGTGCCCCCTGGTCTCATGGATAATGCCCCCCTGGTCTCATGGATAGTGCCCCCTTGTCTCATGGATAGTGCCCCCCTGGTCTCATGGATAGTGCCCCCCTTGTCTCATGGATAGTGCCCCCCTGGTCTCATGGATAATGCCCCCCTGGTCTCATGGATAGTGCCCCCCTTGTCTCATGGATAGTGCCCCCCTGGTCTCATGGATAATGCCCCCCTGGTCTCATGGACAGTGCCCCCCTTGTCTCATGGATAGTGCCCCCCTTGTCTCATGGATAGTGCCCCCCTGGTCTCATGGATAGTGCCCCCCTTGTCTCATGGATAGTGCCCCCCTTGTCTCATGGATAGTGCCCCCTTGTCTCATGGATACTGCCCCCCCCCCGCTCACCTTTGCTGCTGCTCCACATTGCCAGCGGCCGCGTGCTTCCTGCTTCAGCGGCCGCTGACAGGAAGTGCAGGCGCTCGCCTGGGAACTATGAAACAGCCAGGCGAGCGGCTCCACCTCCTGTCACCGGCCCTTGTAACAGGAAGCACGCCGGCCGCCGGCAATGTGCGGCGGCGGCGTTCGGGCTCGGGCCACAGCGGGAACGCTGCGTTCCCGCAGCGTTCCCGCTGTGGGAAAAGTGCGGGAACGCCGTTCCTGCGCGTTCCCGCTCGACTCGAGCCCTGGTGTGAGTGATGGAGCATGGTCAGACGGACTGCATTTATACGTCCAGCATTTTTGACGGACAGAATGTTTTTTCATTGTAATTTATTTTCCCCTCCTACATCCGTCAAAAATAACTTCAGTGAAAAAACGGACTGTGTGACCACTACTGCGTCATCCGTACTGACGATGTCCGTACTGCACGGACGTACAGTCCGTAGAAATCACGCTCGTCTGACCCCAGCCTTAATTGGACTAACGTTACATTAAGGCTAGGGTCAAACGAAAGCATTTTTACACGCGAACGTAAAAAAGTGCGTCCGAACGCATTGACGTATTTTTTCACGGAATAGGCGAAAACGGTCATACGATGCGCATTTTCGTGCGTGATGTTTTACGGATCCAAACCAGGAAACTTTTTGCGTCTGGACGTTATGTTGGCCGGACACAAGCAGGGTCTGACGTCTCCAAATCACACACACACACCGCTAGTGGACGCAGCGCACTCTGTACGTCCGTACTTGCGGTTCTGCGTTCTTGAAAAAATGTGTTCATTTTCCACTTGCGTTGCGCAGCCGGACTTTCGTGCGACCGTACTTCGTATATTGGCCGTCATTGCCCGTCATTTGCTGCTAGTGCGGCCGTGATTAAGTGCGCCAGAACGCACGTTAAAAATGCACTGGTCTGACCCCAGCCTTAAACGACAAGCTTTCAAGAGTGTATCTCTCTTCCTCAGGTCTGGAAGATTATCTTTCTATATATATACAATATATATATATATACTGTATATCAGGCCCCAAAATGTCAAGGCCCAAGCTACTAGCCAGAAAAGAGCTCTCAGAAGACCTACGATCAAGAATTGTTGACTTGCATGAAGCTAGAAAGGGTTACCAAAGTATCTCCAAAAGCCTTGATGTTCATGTGTCCACGGTAAGACAGACTGTCTACAAATGGAGAAAGTTCAGCACTGTTGCTACTCTCCCTAGGCGTGGTCGTCCTGTAAAGATGACTGCAAGAGCAAAGCACAGAATGTGCTCCGCAGAGGATGGGTGATGCAACAGGACAATGACCCAAAGCATACAAGTAATTCAACAAAAGAATTGCTTCAACAAAACAAAATACGCCTTCTGGAGTGGCCCAGTCAGAGTCCTGACCTCAACCCGATTGAAATGCCGTGGCATGACCTTAAGAGAGCGATTCCCACCAGACATCCCAAGAATATTGCTACACTGAAACAGTTTTGTGAAGAGGAGTGGTCCAAAATTACTCCAGATCGTTGTGCAGGTCTGATCTGCAACTACAGGAAACGTTTGGTTGAGGTTATTGCTGCCAAAGGAGGGTCAACCAGTTATTAAGTCCAAAGGTTCACATACTTTTCCCATCCTGCACTGTGAATGTTTACAAGTTATGTTCAATAAACACATTAAAACATATAATGTTTGTGTTGTATTATTTTAAGCAGACTGTGTTTTTCAAATTGTTGTGACTTAGATGAAGATCAGAGCACATTTTATGACCAATTCATGCAAAACTCCACGTAATCCCAAAGGGTTCACATACTTTTTCTTGCCACTGTATATATATATACAACATACACAATTCAGAGCACTTCTCAAGTCACACATATAACAATATAAAGATTTTAAAACACCTGATTTAGGTTTTAAATTACTGATGGTTCAGTTACAGGATGTGAGCACACATTGGATAACCCTGCCACAACCTCATTGTACCTCATTGCGGCGGGTCCTGCCTATTCAAACCTAATGCCTGCCTTCATGAGGTTAACTCTCTTACTAGGGACCTCATACATCCTCCTGGAGCTCTCTGCGATGGAGAACCTGAAAACCATGTGACAGGGTACAAGGCAAACCGGGGGAGTGGTCCAGTCTCCCCTAATAACACACATGTATCAAAAAGGGCCAACTCAACCTCATCGCGCGTATCTCATAAAGGTGCTCCCAAGAGTGAACACAGAAAATGCAGAGCATTCCACCCTAACTTACATCTAGATTCTAGAGATTTTAACACACCTGATTTACAGGGTTATTCAGAGAGAGGTGAAAGTCAGGAGAATTGCCAGGAGAATGAACAATCTAGACCAAATAGCCGATTTGGAAAGTGAGATTAATGGGGGAATTTTTCTGGTTTGACTATTTTGACATAGAAGTTTCACTTCTCCAGTCATTCACCTGGTTTTCACCTCTCTCTGAATAACCCTCTTAGTTTTTTTTAGGTTTTGAGTTGATGGGGGGGGGGCGGATTAGGTGCAAGACTGATTGTGCAATGTATGAACAGCACATCTTTTAACTAATCCCCCACCAATTCTAAAGCAAAGTCACGTGTTTTTAAACATTGGGATGTATGTTTGGGTAGAATGCTCTGCAACGAGTTTATTGCATTTATCCCTCTCAATAGCACTGTGACTTGAGATATGCATGCTTAGGTTGAGCGCAGCCCCTGTGTGGTGTGGTGTGGGTATAGTAAGTATTTCAATTGTGGTGGAGGGCAAAAAAAATGGGATTAAAACTAAAAGCCTCCACACAGCAAATAAAATGTTTATAGTTGCAGAGGACATTTACTCATCCTAGCAATTCAGAGAATTGTATACCGAGCTCATGTGCTACATTCCCCATATGCAGCAAAGAACCCTGGGTAGGATATGCAAATGAAGTGCACGAGAGCTCTGTAAGCGGTTCTCTGATTTGCTAGGATATATACTGTATATATATATATATATATATAAAAAATCAAGTTTATAATTGTGGAAGACAGTTACACATCCCTGCAATTCAGAGAACTATTTATATGTGTATACATAATACATTATATTTATATTGATCACGTATCAGCTCACACCATGTAACCAGCCCACACCATTCGAATCATTCCTGATCGATCTTCCACAGAACCCCCATGCACCCCACTACTTCTCATACCCTCCCCTCTGTGTCTGTCACCTCTCTCCTCTTAGATTGTAAGCTCTTGAGCAAGCTCCTCTTTTCTCATCCTTATGAGTGTGTGACATGTTTTTAATTTGGTTTGGCTTGTTTAAAAATTGTACAGCGCTACAGAATTTGGAGGATCTTTACAAATAACCGTAATCATAAGTAGTATGCGCATTCCATGAACGCTGCAGGTTTATTTTAAGTTTACCATCCATGAAGTCATATAGCGTTTATAGTGAATTTTAATTTATAATCCAGATCTTCTATTTATTTTTATTTTCTGCGTTTTTGGTGCTTTTTTTTTTTCTCTTCCATTTTTGGTAGCTGAAACCCTACAGTTCGGATGTGCGGTTCGGATGTGCGGTTAGGATGTGCGGTTAGGATGTGCAGAAGGTAAGCAGCATTTCATTGTCCTGCGCGCTGGCAGTATGAAAGAAATGTGTGTCTTATCGCTGGACTGCAGCTCTGTAATTCATTGCTTCGCTAAAGTGGCTAAGGGAAAAAAAAAAAACCATTACATGGCGAGCACAATCTAAAGAAGGATTAGAATTTGACACACGCTTTCTGAAAAACTAATCAATCAACTCATGTAGTCATACGAGCGAGCGGCTCTTAAAGAGGGCGTTTAATCTCCTCACTGTTTTATTTTTCTTCATTTAATTTATTTTTGCATTTTTTTTTTTAAAATATACTTTCCAGGCAAAAAAAACATAACTATACAGCATTGAAGATATAAGGCGTCTAGGAGGCGGAAAAAAAAAAGCAACTTCGCGCATGTTTTATTTTTATATAGTTATTTTTTTTTTTAGTCACGTGCGAACGCCAATTAATCCGGCAATTATAAGATTTAATAATTCATGCTGGGGGAAGATTGAGTTTGGACTTTTTTTTCTATAGTTGCTTATAGAGCAATTTAGCAGAAATATAAATCTTTCCACCCTCATTTACATTATATATATATATATATATATATATCATAGTGAAAAACATATTCACATCTGAGTAATTCATGGTGTGGGGGGGCTCTGGGGAGGCCATGCTTATGAAGTCTGCAGTATCTCACTTTTACATTAAAAGTCTGCTTTAGTGCAGACACACCACAGGCCAGCTAAGCCTAGGGTCAGACGAACGCATTTTCGCGTTGTCTGTGAAAAAGTGCGTTCGAACGAATGGACGCATTTTTTCACGGAGTACGCGATAGCAGTCATACGATGCGCATTTTCGTCCGTGATTTTGTACGGATCATCAATAAAACCCTTTTTGCGTCTGGACGTTATGTTGGCCGGACATTAGCAGCGTCTGACATCTCCTAATCACGCACACACGCCGCTATGTGGACGCAGCGCACTCTGTACGTCCGTACTAGAGGTTTGACGTTCTAGAAAAAATGCGTTCGTTTGCCACTTGCGTTGCGCGGACGAACTTTCGTGCGGCCGTACTTCGTGTGTTCCCCGGCATTGGACGTCATTTGCTGCTAGCACGGACGTGATTTTGTGCGTCTAAACGCACGTTAAAACTACTTTCGTCTGACCCTAGCCTAAGTCAGCGCAATGACATGCTAGAGGCCCTCAAGCAGAGGTTAGGATGCAACAATGCAGACCAACCCCAGCACAGCTGATTTGGAGTATATATATATAATGTATATATATATATATTTTTTTTTATTATTATTATTGTTTGTTTTCTAGCAAACCAATATGATGATGGGTATATAGACGGGACAGGCAGACAGTATATAAGTGACTGACACATACGGTATATATATATATTTATATGATATAAAATAGTAAAAATGGCGGCACTCCAGGTCTATAACATGAACACTTTGATTTATTCTATGTGAATCAACGTTTCAGCCCCAATACAGGGCTTTCTTCAGGACATAAACATAACAACAAAACATTAAAACTTATAAGCACTGCCGTACTTACCCCTCCCCTCAATCAGCGTTCTCACCCACTCAGTGCGCATGCGCCAACTCCCAACACAGCGGGATGACGTAGGTAGCGTGTAACCCCGGCAACCAGGGACGCAAAGAACGTTCCCATACACCAGAGTGACTGAAAACATGTAAAAACAATTAGGCAAGGATATAATGGATGATGAAAGAGTGATCCCAGGATTTAACTTAGCCAATACTACTCATTAATATAAGAACCATCACCAAAATGACTGAATGCATAAAATTCAAAAGCAAGTGTCCCCTGCTGGAACTATCAGCTCCTACTGCAAACAGCTTTATGGCTATCAACACATTTCCAGATAGAATTGCTATAATCAAAAAATTCAGAAAAAATGATATCAAAACATAGAAAATGTTAATTTTTCATTAAGTCCCTCCGGATGGACAGTTCTCAAGCAGTGAATCCAAAAGGCTTCTTTTTGTAATAATAGTCTTCCCCGGTCGCCACCTCTTCTAGGCATTGGTACATGGTCAAAGGCTACAAATTTTAGAGAGGTTAATGGATGATTATGATCCAAAAAGTGCCTTGCCACCGGTTTGTCAGATCGACCGTCTCGATATGCCACTCGAATATTCGAACGGTGATTCCTGATCCGTTCACACAGCGGGGTTTCCGTTTTCGCCTATATAGGCCAGGCCGCAGGGACACATGATCTTATAAATCACGAAATCAGTTTTGCATGTTATATTAAAGTGGATTTTATAAACCTTGCCCGTGTGTGGATGGGCAAATGTTTTAGATGGCAACATGTGTCCGCAAGTGACGCAACCCAGGCATCTCCTGCACCCTACATTCACAAATTGATCAGGCCCTTGGGTGTAACTATGTAACCGGATCCGTTTTGACCAGCAAGTCCTTCAGGTTGTTGCCCCTCCTGTAGCAAAACATTGGTTTCTGTTTAAAGATCGCTGGCAGGGACTGATCCCGTTCCAGAATATGCCAGCTCCTTTTGATAGATGCCATAGGTTTGGTAGAGGCCGTATGGAACTGCATTGTAAATCTAAGACGGGGTTCCTGTTTCGTCTGCGCTTCAACCGTTGAATTTGCCTTAATCCAGGCTGCATCCAATATTTTAGTTGAGTAGCCCCGATACCTGAATTTGTTATACATACAGTTGTGTTCAAAATTATTCAACCCCCAATGCTGTAAAGGGTTTTAGGGAATTTAGTGTACATTTGTAATTGTATTCAGAATGAAATCCTACAAGGACTTTTTAAAGAACCATATGCAACTAAAATGACATCAATTGGTTTTGTAATACAGTAGTAAATGTTTCTTTTGTGAATTCTTCATTGACACAATTATTCAACGCCTTAAAGACTACCACTCTGAAGAACAGAGGTTCATTCAAGTGTTTTCAATCAGGTATTGAACACACCTGTGGATGTCACGGAGCAGCAATAAAGCATAATAAGCACCAATTAGGCAGCTTTAAAATGACTGTGATACTCAGCTCCTTCTAGACATTTACTGGTGTGGTTACAAACATGGTGAAGTCAAGAGAATGGTCCAGGAAGACAAGAGAAGAGGTGATTACTCTTCACAGGAAGGGCAATGGCTATAAGAAGATTGCAAAGATGTTAAACATACCAAGAGAGACCATAGGAAGCATCATTCGCAAATTCAAGGCAAAGGGCACTGTTGAAACGCTACCTGGTCGTGGCAGAAAGAAGATGCTGACTTTGACTGCTGTGCGCTACCTGAAGCGTAGAGTGGAGAAAAGTCCCCGTGTGACTGCTGAGGAACTGAGAAAAGATTTGTCAGATGTGGGTACTGAAGTTTCAGCTCAGACAATACGATGCACACTGCGTAATGAAGGCCTCCATGCCAGAACTCCCAGGCGCACCCCCTTGCTGTCTCCAAAGAATAAGAAGAGTCGACTGCAGTATGCCAAACGTCATGTGGACAAACCACAGAAGTTTTGGGATAGTGTTCTGTGGACTGATGAAACAAAATTAGAACTGTTTGGGCCCATGGATCAACACTATGTTTGGAGGAGGAAGAACAAGGCCTATGAAGAAAAGAACACCTTGCCTACTGTGAAGCATGGCGGGGGGTCAATCATGCTTTAGGGCTGGTTTGCTTCTGCAGGTACAGGGAAGCTTCAGCGTGTGCAAGGTACAATGAATTCAATGTGATGCAGTCCGTCACAAACCTGAGGCTTGGGAGACGTTGGACCTTTCAACAGGACAATGATCCCAAGCATACCTCCAAGTCCACTAGAGCATGGTTGCAGATTAAAGGCTGGAACATTTTGGAGTGGCCATCGCAGTCACCTGACTTAAATCCGATTGAGAACCTCTGGTGGGACTTAAAGAAAGCAGTTGCAGTGCGCAAGCCTAAGAATGTGACTGAACTGGAGGCTTTTGCCCATGACGAATGGGCGAAGATACCCGTAGATCGCTGCAAGACACTTGTGTCAAGCTATGCTTCACGTTTAAAAGCTGTTATAACTGTAAAAGGATGTTGTACTAAGTACTAAGTTTGAATGTCACTTGGGGGTTGAATAAAACTGATAATGATGTGAACACAGAAAAGACATTTGTGGTTATTTCATTATAAATGTTATGTTATATTTGTCTGACCTACACGTGCCTCTTTGATTTAATTGTAAGCAAGATGGCTGAATGATCAAAATCAATGTCAAACTGGCCAAAACACTCAATTTCAGTGGGGGTTGAATAATTTTGAACACAACTGTATAATGCATCTGTTTCTCACAATTTTCTGGCTCTGAGTTGTTTCTGGCCACCCTCAGGAATTGTGCATAAGGAAGCAATTTTTGAACATGCTTAGGATGGGCACTAGACGCATGCAGCAGTGTATTTCAATCGGTGGGTTTAGAGTATAAAGAATAGTGTAAACCATTATCTTTCAAATAGACTTCAATGTCCAGAAATTGTATCCTCATAGTATCCACCTGTGACGTTACCGCGACCGGAGTCCCAAGATTATTGATGTATGACTCCACCAGTTGTGCCTCCTCCAGGGTACCTTGCCATATAATCAATATGTCGTCGATGTACCGAATGTGTACTCGACAATCTTAGATGCAAATTTAGGCAAAATATACTGTTTCTCCCATGCAAACATGTACGCATTAGCATACATCGGCGCCATGGCCGCACCCATGGATGTTCCGGTGCATTGCAAAAAACAGTCATCTTCGAACTGAAAAAAAATATTTTGAAGCGTCAACAGCAACAGTTCCAAGATGAATTCTATACAAGGTCCCATGTACTTGTCTGTTTGACAGAGGAGTTCCCTCATGGCCTCCACCCCAGCCTCGTGAGGGATGATGGTATAGAGGCTCTTGACATCCATCGTCATTAGGATAACCTTGCTAAGATCCCCCCGTACTGTAGATAACCTCTGGAGGAAAGCAGGTGTGTCCTTGACACATGTAGGTATGTTAAGGACCGGAATTTTTACTCAATTTTTACTCAACTAAAATATTGGATGCAGCCTGGATTAAGGCAAATTCGACGGTTGAAGCGCAGACGAAACAGGAACCCCGTCTTAGATTTCCAATGCAGTTCCATACGGCCTCCACCAAACTTATGGCATCTATCAAAAGGAGCTGGCATATTCTGGAACGGTATCAGTCCCTGCCAGCGATCTTTAAACAGAAACCGATGTTTTGCTACAGGAGGGGCAACAACCTGAAGGACTTGCTGGTCAAAACGGATCCGGTACATAGTTACACCCAAGGCTCTGATCAATTTGTGAATGTAGGGTGCAGGAGATGCCTGGGTTGCGTCACTTGCGGACACATGTTGCCATCTAAAACATTTGCCCATCCACACACGGGCAAGGTTTATAAAATCCACTTTAATATAACATGCAGAACTGATTTCGTGATTTATAAGATCATGTGTCCCTGCGGCCTGGCCTATATAGGCAAAACGGAAACCCCGCTGTGCGAACGGATCAGGAACCACCGTTCGAATATTTGTGTGGCATATCGAGACGGTTGATCTGACAAACCGGTGGCAAGGCACTTTTTGGATCATAATCATCCATTAACCTCTTTAAAATTTGTAGCCTTTGACCATGTACCAATGCCTAGAAGAGGTGGCGACCGGGGAAGATTATTATTACAAAAAGAAGCCCTTTGGATTCACTGCTTGAGAACTGTCCATCCGGAGGGACTTAATGAAAAATTAACATTTTCTATGTTTTGATATCATTTTTTCTGAATTTTTTGATTATAGCAATTCTATCTGGAAATGTGTTGATAGCCATAAAGCTGTTTGCAGTAGGAGCTGATAGTTCCAGCAGGGGACACTTGCTTTTGAATTTTATGCATTCAGTCATTTTGGTGATGGTTCTTATATTAATGAGTAGTATTGGCTAAGCTAAATCCTGGGATCACTCTTTCATCATCCATTATATCCTTGCCTAATTGTTTTTACATGTTTTCAGTCACTCTGGTGTATGGGAACGTTCTTTGCGTCCCTGGTTGCCGGGGTTACACGCTACCTACTTCATCCCGCTGTGTTGGGAGTTGGCGCATGCGCACTGAGTGGGTGAGAACGCTGATTGAGGGGAGGGGTAAGTACGGCAGTGCTTATAAGTTTTAATGTTTTGTTGTTATGTTTATGTCCTGAAGAAAGCCCTGTATTGGGGCTGAAACGTTGATTCACATGGAATAAATCGAAGTGTTCATGTTATAGACCTGGAGTGCCGCCATTTTTATTATTTTATATCGTATTGAGCTGACAGGCAGGCACCGGGCGATGTAGATAGAGGCAGCTGGAGTGCTCGGCTAATGTTTGGATTTATATATATATATATGTGTGTACAAACATATATATTCACGTATACACACATAAATACATTATATATATATATATATATATTAGTGTGTTTATTATTGCAGAAGCCACCTGCACAACATCACAGCATTTCAATGAATTGCATCCCAGAGCTCCTGTGCCACATTCCCCATATGCAGCAAGGAATTCTGGGTAGGATATGCAAATGACATCTGTCTCACTTTTATGCATCCTGGGTCTGTTATTACACAGAACCCTAAAATCAATGCTATGCCACACTGTGGCTTTCTAGCAGAGATAAGGTTTATGCAACTGGTCAAAGCCATTCCTAGGACAGCCTTGTTTCGGGTTTGTTGTAAACATACATTTCATTCTAGGGTATATGATCTTATCTCTGTAGTTTTATTATGGGCCCAAGATCCCTCATGCGTTTATTTTCCCGTTTTGAACATACCATTTGACTCTCACTCTTTATAACATCTAGCCCCCCACCCATGTGACCCTTAATGTCCTAATGTTTAATTCTAGGAACTGATCAGTATAGCGTCCAGACCTGAGGAAGAGCGGAATCCTCTCAAAAGCTTGTCTTTTAAATGTAACGTTAATCCAATAAAAAAAGGTATCACTACATACTGCTATACTCGTGATTTTGGCAACTGGAATAATACGGCCTATCAAATTTATATACATACACATATACTTATACACACACCTTATTCACGTATACACACATATATGCACATACACAATATATATAAAGTATATATGTGTGTGTGGTGTGTGTGTGTGTATATGTGTGTCTCTGTGTATACATGAATATATAGGTGTATGCATAAGTATAATATATATATATACCTATATATTCATGTATACACAGACACACACATATACACACACACACACACATATAAATACACACACATATATATATATATATATATATATGTTTATTATTGCAGAAGCAACTTGCACATCACAGCAAGTCTCTGCTAAAAAGCGACAGTGTGGCATAGCATTGCTTTTAGGGTTCTGTGTTATAACAGACCCAGGATGCATAAATGTGAGACAGATGTCATTTGCATATCCTACCCAGAATTCCTTTCTGCATATGGGGAATGTGGCACAGGAGCTCTGGGATGCAATTCTTTGAATTGCTGTGATGTGCAAGTGGCTTCTGCAATAATAAACACACTAATATATATATATATATATATGTATGTATGTGTGTATACGTTAATATATATGTTTGTACACATATATATATATATATACCGTATGTGTCAGTGACTTATATACTGTCAAATACACTGTCTGCCTGTCCCGTCTATATACCCATCATCATATTGGTTTGCCAGAAAACAAACAATAATAATAATAATAATAAAAAATATATATATACAGTATATATAGGGCCCAGCGTATATCCTTAAACGACAGCGGTTAACACAGCGAGGCATTTGCTTTCTGCAGATAACCAATGGAATAAAAACATTCATCATAACATCAGCAAAAGACAATCAGGCCACTTTCTAACCGAGCCAAAGCGCAGAACTGCATCTTCTTCACTTTGTCGACGTCAAGTGGCTTCTAGAATTCATTCACAGTGTTTCTACCAACTCTGCCGAGAGGAGTGCCCAGGTATCTACAACCCCCTTCAAAAAAATGGTAGTGAGTTTTTAAACCTGCATCAGTCGTTGGGATATATATATACATATATATATAATATTATATGTCACAATATATATCTTCAGGGAATTTGTAAAGAAAAAAAAAGAACAAAAAAGAAAATCTTAAAGTGTTATCTCAAAACACCACCATATGTGCACTACCATATGAACCACTAAAAATAGGAGTAAAGTAGAAATAATCCACTTAACGGTGATTTTTTTTTATTCACTTTTAATATCATCAATTACACGTATTGTGTTTTTCTGTTAACCTCACTTTACAACAAGTGACATACAAAAAATATAAACAATGAAATAAAAATGAGAAATAATGACCTTTAGAGCGCGTAACACTGGGATGCGCCTGACTGGCTCAAACGCTTTGTTAAAGGGATACTACGCAAGGGCTCAGTGGACGAGATACTTTATTATTTGGGGATCAGCTGCAACAGTAACAGGACATGTCGAAAGATTATCAATAACCAACACAATGAAGTCAATAAATAAACAACAGGCGACAAATGACATTGCGTCAATAAATAATGCACCAGTTCACTAAAGTGCAATACATTTTAAGGAAAGATCTTGGGAAAGGTTGGAGAGAAGCAAAGTAGGGAGACCCAGAACATTTGTTTATTCATGCAGAAACACTATTTATAAAAACACAAATAACAGCAGAAACAAAATGTGCAAAACATACAATTATTATTATTTACATATTAAAAACAGAGGGAAAATATGTGAAAAGGAGCATTCTTTGTATCTGTTTATAAATATGTAATGTCACAAATAGAGTGCGGACCCAGGAAATAGCATGCATGGGTCAAGAGTTGGATGTCTTAGGCTAGGGTCAAACAAACGCATTATTCACAGCGACCGTCAAAAAGTGCGTCCGAACGCATTGACGTATTTTTTTTCACGGAATGCGTGAAAACGGTCAGACGACACTCATTTTCGTGTGTGATTTTTTATGGATCGGCAATAAAACACTTCTTGCGTCTGGACGTTATGTTGGCCGGACATTAGCAGCGTCTGACATCTAATCACGCACACACGCCGCTATGCCGCCGCAGCGCACTCTGTACGTCAGTACTAGCGGTTCTGCGTTCTCGAAAAATTGCGTTCATTTTCCACTTGCGTTGCGCGGCCGGACTTTCGTGCGGCCGTACTTCGTATATTTGCCGTCATTTGCTGCTACTGCGGCCGTGATTAAGTGCTCCTAAATGCGCGTTAAAAATGTGTCAGTCTGACCCCAGTCTAAGACTTACATGAACAGGTAAGGATGTAATAGACAAACTGGCGATCTAAAAAGCAATACAAAAGCAGTTCCTCCTAACAGACTGGAGGAACACGACCGTCCACGTATACGGTTTGTAAGACATTTGTTGTGTTTACATATGTATTTTTCAGGAATGTTTGGACTTACCAGCTGAAAGAGACACTTGACCAAGACGAGAGACAGGAGATGTAGGTCCATGATTTTGCTTTGAAGTCTAAGAGATAATTTCCCTTACTTGAATCTTGTACATAGCCACTTTTGTGGGCAGGACTGAGCGTAGGGACATACCACTGTGATCATAACCTTCGTCAAAGCAAAAAAACAAACAAAAAAAGAAAACAAATTCAACGTAAACAACAAAAAAAGAAAACGAGCAAACATTTCAAAGAGCGAACTAAAAGCAACGCCGTAAAGTATCTTATCCTCTTACATTGGGAATTACCTTGTAAGACCTTAGACCGTGATTCCACAAGGATTCCTCTGCTGTTCCTGGTCCCATGCAGGGAATAATGGGGCTGATTGTCTTCCCGTCATCCGACGAATGATGATAAAAGACAGCACTTTACACATACATCCTAGTTGTGTTGGGTGGAATTCCAGTGTTTCTGCATCTACGTAGACCGAACTCTGGAATACAGCGGATACAAACGTTTCAGTTTCAGAGAAGAAGGGGACTTGGTGGTCATCTGCTGATCTCCAGGTCTTTTTAATCTAGGAGGTTTCCCGGCAGAGTCCTGGCTCGATTCAACACAAGTGAAGCCACTGAAGCTCTCTACAGCTGTATTTGAGCAGCACAGAGCAAGGATTCAGCTTCAGAGAGCGGCATCCAGCTCGGCGTCCCCATTAATAGCTAGGCACACCTCCAGCTCTGTAACTGGCAGTCACTTCTTGTAGAACATGAATGTGAATTGGACTTCGCAGTGTAGCCAGCATATCTCGCATCTGATTAAAGAAGTGTACAGCCAGACTGCTACTTATTATCCGGCTCTCGCTTTTAATTCCTCTTCTGGTCCACTTGTGATTATTCTGATTATCTGCATTGTGTAAGCGTGAAATTTCAGGAGGGGGGGGGGTGTGTGAAGCTTTTTTTATAACAGGAACTTCGTGATTGGCCAGGAAGCGTATTTATATCGTATAACTATTTTTATTCAAAGCTTCGGGAGAGCCTTCAACGTATGTCAGATGTAGCGACCACCTTTATTTCTGGATGTCTTTGGACTAAACCACTTTGTGCCAAAAAAAAATAAAAATTAAAAAAGAAGCAACAAAAAAAAACACTCACCTCCCTTCCATAATAAATAAATAAACAGATAGATAAATAAATAAATAAATAGATAAATAAAAAAAATGCAAAAATTTAATCCTGGGTAGGTATTTTTTTTTTTATTTATAAATACTGTCAGCCTTAATCTCACCATAAATGTGTTTTTATATCTTGCCCTTGCAGTACATTTCTGTTGGAGTAGAAGAACAGGGGTGACATTTAACCCCTTAAAATCCAGTAATACTGCATGCTGTCTTCCAAAGGACTATGCTAGGACTGCAACTGAAGATTATTTTCATAATTTTCAATTAGTTGGCTGTTTATTTTTTCGATTAATTGATTCATCGGATAATAATTTTGTCTTGCAATTTGCATAGTGTACGTAACTTTTGGACGTACATCCAGAAATTATGCATCTCGCGTAACCCGCATAATTTTTACACACAAGGTACGTTACCGCCTGGTCAGGGAGAATGGCTCGGGGTGCAACTCAAGCTCATGTCTTCTTTTTTCCTGAACAAACGCTGTTACGTAGGAGCGCTCGGGTGGACATGATGTCAGCACCCAAAGCAGGCTGAGAAGCTGAGGACACTCCACACAGCCTGACCCAGGGGCGGATCCAGACACAGGTTTCGAGGGGGGGGGCATTCTATCAGTTTTGGCCAAGAGCTGGTGTTGGGTTTGCAGTGACAGGCAGATATATTTGCCCCCAGCTCACATGGATATATATATTCGCCCCCCAGCTCACATGGATATATATATTCGCCCCCAGCTCAAATGGATATATATATTTTCCGCAGCTCACATTGATATATATATTTGCCCCCAGCTCACATGGATATATTTTCGCTCAGCTCAGCTGGATATATATATTGCCCCCAGCTCACATGGATATATATATTTGCCCCCAGCTCACATGGATATATATATTGCCCCAGCTCACATGGATATATATATTTTCTGCAGCTCACATGGATATATATATTTGCCCCCAGCTCACATGGGTATATTTTCCCCAGCTCACATGGATATATATAATGCCCCAGCTCACATGGATATATATTTGCCCCAGCACACATGGATATATATATTTGCCCCCAGCTCACATGGATATATATATTGCCCCAGCTCATATGGATATATATATTTGCCCCAGCTCACATGCATATATATTGCCCCAACTCACATAGATATATATATATTTGTCCCCAGCTCACATGGATATATATATATTTGCCCTAAGCTCATGCCCCCAGCTCACATGGATATATATATATATGTTTGCCCCCAGCTCACTTGGATATATTTGCCCCCAGCTCACATGGATATATATTGCCCCATCTCACATGGATATATATATTGCCCCCAGATCACATGGATATATATTTGCCCCCAGCTCACATGGATACATATATTGCCCCAGCTCACATGGATATATATATTTGCCCCAGCTTACTTTGATGTATTTGCCCCCAGCTCACAGGAATATATATTTTGCCCCCAGCTCACATGGATATATATATTTGCCCCCAGCTCACATGGATATATTTTCCCCCAGCTCACATGGATATATATATTGCCCCAGCTCACATGGATATATATTTGCCCCAGCACACATGGATATATATTTGCCCCAGCTCACATGGATATATATATTGCCCCTAGCTCATATGGATATATATATATTTGCCCCAGCTCACATGGATATATATTGCCCCAACTCACATGGATATATATATATTTGCCCCCAGCTCACATGGATATATAGATTTGTCCCCAGCTCACATGGATATATATATATTTGCCCTAGGCTCATGCCCTCAGCTCACATGGATATATATATATATATGTTTGCCCCCAGCTCACTTGGATATATTTGCCCCAGCTCACATGGATATATTTCCCCCAGCTCACATGGATATATATTGCCCCATCTCACATGGATATATATATTGCCCCAGATCACATGGATATATATATTTGCCCCCAGCTCGCATGGATATATTTGTCCCCAGCTCACATGGATATTTTTGCCCCCAAATCCCATGGATATATATATTGCCCCCAGCTCCCATGGATATATATATTGCCCCCAGCTCACATGGATATATATATTTGCCCCAGCTCACTTTGATATATTTGCCCCCAGCTCACATGAATATATATTTTGCACCAGCTCACATGGATATATATATTGCCCCCAGGCAGCTCACATAAATATATTTGCTCAGCTCACATGGGTATATTTGCCCCAGGCAGCTCACATGTGTATATTTACCCCCAGCTCTCACCTCCTCTGCTGCCACTGCCAGTCCCCAGGCTCCGTGTATCCACCTGCATTCTTCTCCCTACGGGGTGAGCGGCCGCTGGCATGCAGCTTGGCCGCTTGCCGGGAACCACCTGACCAGCCGCTCAACGCGATCTCGCAAGATTACGCGCTGGTCAGGTGGTTCCTATCCCAGGCAAGCGGCCAAGCTGCATGCCAGCGACCGCTCGCCGGGGGGAACTGCCCCGTTGCTCCCCCCATGGATCCGCCGCTGGCCTGACCATGTTAATGAGCTAAAGTGTTCACAGTGTGTAGTTTGTCCCTTTAAAATGATTTCATGATCAAACTGTGTGGGGGAAGGGACTGGAGATGAGAGGGAGTGAGTTTGTGCAAAGGACCGGACCAAGTGTGAGAGAGAGTGAGTTTTTGGGCAAGAGACTGGACCTGAGTTTGGGAGGGAATTTGCAGGGAAGGGACCAGTACCAACAGGAGTAATGGCAGCTCTGGACTGGAGAGAGGGAGGGTGGGTTGATGGTACAGGACTCCAGTTCTAAGTAAGGATAAAACACTGGTGTTACAGCTCCTCCACTCAGTGCCAGCTATGGACTGGAGAGAGGGAGGGTGGGGTGGTGACACAGGACTCCAGATCCAAGTAAGGTTAATACACTGGTGTTACAGCTCCTCCACTCAGTGCCAGCTATGGACTTGAGAGAGGGAGGGTGGGGCTGTGGCACAGGACTCCAGCTCCAAGTAAGGATAAAATACTGGTGGTACAGCTCCTCCATTCAGTGGCATCACCCCACGGTCTGTGTGATAGTTCTGCTACTGTTGTAAACTAAATAATAACAAACTGCTGACATCCAACATAACTCTGAAACTAAAGCATACAGAGTAAAGCAGCGGCACAATCAGCTCCAGTCCAGAGTAGTATCTGAGGATAATAAAGTTTAACTCCGTCCGACTCTGAACAGTGTGTGCTGTGCTATACACAGCCCGATTAATCAATAATGAAAATAGATGACAACTATTCTCATTATCGATTAGTTGTCATTTAATCGATTAGTTGTTTCAGGCCTAGACTATCAGGGTTATTCAGAGAGCGTGAAAAGCAGGAGAATGACTGGAGAATGAAAAATTCTAGGTCAAAATAGCCAAACCAGAAAAATTCTCCCTTTCATCTCACTTTCCATATCGGCTATTTTGCCCTAGAATTTTTCATTCTCCAGTCATTCTTCTGTCATTCTCCTGCTTTTCATTCTCTCTGAATAACCCTGTATGTAGCATTAAATATTCAGCTTAAATACCATAGTATCTTTAGGAATATTAAAAGAATGGCAACACATCCCATGATAGAGAAAAGTACTGACCATTACTAGGTTAAAGGGCCACTACCACCACAAAATGAAATGTCCTTGTGTTTATTTGATGTTGCTGATATCTTACATGTGCTTTGTTTTTCTCTTGTATGTTTAGTTAAGAAAATATTTTCCTCTATATGTGTCACTGGGCGCATCCATTGTGTGATATTTTCCTCTATATGTGTCGCTGGGTGCATCCATTGTGTGATATTTTCCGCTATATGTGTCACTGGGTGCATCCATTGTGTGATATTTTCCTCTATATGTGTCACTGGGTGCATCCTTTGTGTGATATTTTCCTCTATATGTGTCACTGGGCGCATCCATTGTGTGATATTTTCCTCTATATGTGTCACTGGGTGCATCCATTGTGTGCTATTTCCCTCTATATGTGTCACTGGGTGCATTCTTTGTGTGATATTTTCCTCTATATGTGTCACTGGACGCATCCATTGTGTGATATTTTCCTCTATATGTGTCACTGGGTGCATCCATTGTGTGATATTTTCCTCTATATGTGTCACTGGGCGCATCCACTGTGTGCTATGTTCCTCTATATGTGTCACTGGGTGCATCCATGATATGTTCCTCTATATGTGTCACTCGGTAATCCATTGTGTGATATTTTCCTCTATATGTGTCACTGGGTGCATACATTGTGTGATATTTTGTGTTGTAAACTGCCCCCCCCCCCACAGTATCTTTCCATCACTTGCTCCTCACTGTGTGGCTTTGGTCATAGAATGGAGTAAATGGGTTGATCACCGACTCACATCATTTTATTGTGTGGGATGTATTCAAAGGACATCACCAGGGGGTAGATTACAAGTTTTTTAATCTCCCTGTTTTATCTTGTTCCGCTAAAATCTCTTATCTTGAGTAGCCTGAAGAATAGCCCACTGCAGCATTAGCCCCCCTGCAACCATTGTGTGATATTTTGTGTTGTAAACGGCCCCCATCCCACAATATATTTACAGCAGCTTCCTCTCACTGTATGGCAATGAGCATAGAATGGAGCCTATGGGTCAGAGGTCCAGAAAACCAACCTACTGACTTGTGTGGAAGGTATGCATATTACTTCACCGGCGAGTATCATTCAGTGTTGAAAGCGCACTATCAGATCTCACTCACCAGCCATCTCTTATCTCAGGTAGCCTAGACAGCACGATACACCCCCTGAAGTCTTGTTTAAATAATTCCTCCTCTAACCCATAGCCTCTTCACTTCTCTTTTATCCCATACTGCAGCTGTAAAGTGAGACTTGCCATATGATTTTGTAAATGTTGCATCATGAAAAAAATCCACGAAAAGGAAGCAGAAGATTAAAAGCCTGATTTTATTTTTCCTTTTTACATGCAATTAATCCAAACAAAGGATTATCCAAACAAAGGATTATGTGTTACATAATGTGTTCTATAATGTGTTTTATGAGGTGGTTTTATTTGTAATGCACAAGTAGGGTTGCCAGGTCGGCCATGTTTTCCTGGTCAAATATTACTGTTTCATACAGAGTGGAGCCCTGGGGAAAGTGCTGCCCTGCAACATGTATAATCCATATGCTGCAGGAAGGAAATCAAAGCAAGTTATCTGGGATTCCTACCTTTAGCATATGGACTACACATGCTGCAGGGTGGCACTTTTCATGCACTGCACATCAGCGTGAATGAATTATATGTAGTACTGGCTGGGTGGAGTAGAGGTAAAATCACTGCACTATAACTGTGGAGAGAGACTGTAGAGACACAGGTTCGATCCCAGCAAGAGCACCTCTACAGTAAGTGTCCTTGGCCAAGACATCAAACTGCACATAATCGCCACCCAGGACATACCTTAAGGCTGGGGTCAGACGAGCGTAGTGTTCACGTCCGTGATTGCGCCTAAAAGTACGTCCGTGATAGCATGAAAGAAAGTCCATTGGAGCCTGTTACACAAAGTACGTCCGCACTGAACTGCGGACGCACAACGGCCGCGGCCCACGGACGCAAGGCAGGCAAAAACATACAACCCCTAGAACGGCCGCACAAAGTGCGCTGCGTCCTCAACGTCTGCATAGCTTTGTGTGTGAGTGATGGAACGTGGTCAGACGGACTGCATTTATACGTCCAGCATTTTTCACGGACAAAATGGTTTTGCTTTTTAATTTATTTTCCCTCCTACATCCGTCAATATATACGTCAGTGAAAAACGGACTGTGTGGCCACTACTGCGTCTTCCGTACTGACGTACGTCCGTGTGCAAGGACGTACAGTCCGTAGAAATCACGCTCGTCTGACCCTAGCCTAAGACGAGAGAAATATCAATGTTAGATTAGAGGGGCAAAGGTTTAAAAGTAACATCAGGAAGCATTATTTTACTGAGAGGGTGGTGGATACATGGAACAGTCTTCCAGTAGAAGTGGTAGAGGCCAAAACAGTAATTGAATTTAAGCAAGCATGGGATAGGCATAAGGCTATCCTAAACAAAAGATAAATCCAGGTAAAGTATCCATGTAATTGGGCAGACTAGATGGGCCGAAAGGTTCTTATCTGCTGACATTTTTCTATGTTTCTATGTTTCTAATGTATCCCTCCTGGTAAAATCCTTTCTTAAATATGTGTCCAGGAAAACATGGCCGACCTGGCAACCCTACACACAAGTAATCTAGTTATAGCTTATGTTAGCGGTAGCGTCCCTTTAAGTTTCCTCAATATCATTAAAACCTATGGCTGAACCAGACCAGTGTTTGCATGCAACAACATTGTAACTAAAATGCTTTCCATAGGCTTATCCCTATAATCATAAAGTCTTAGAATCTTTACTACTTTCCATGAAAGACGTGCTGAAAAATTCTCCCCAAAAATAATCCACACATATAAAGGCTAGAATTTCCAAATCAAAAGTCAGTCCCTTTAATTTTAACAGTACATGTCACATAGTCAGTCATATACAGGAGGTCAGTGACCATTGCCCTCCAGTTCTTTAACCCTTTCGCTGCTGAGGCTTTTCCCGCCTCTGTGCTGAGGTCATTTTTACCGGTTTTGCTCATCATGTTTAAACGTGTTTTGAAGGCTTATTTTAGTATATGACCCAGACATATTATATATCGTTCTTTCCGTCAGACTCGGCAGATTCATAATATGTCATTATTATATGCATACATTGTATGGGGTGCGCTTGTTAAAAAAATTAGAGATGGGGTCTCGTTACATTTTTTTTTGGGGAAAATTACACGATTTTTAACAAACGCACCGCATACAAAAATCGTTAGTGCAGCATCATTGTTCACATTATAATTGAAATGGGAACAATATTGCTGCATTAACAAACCAAAAAAAAGAAAAAAAAATTGTTTATTTTTTATTATAATTTTTTTATTTTATTTTTTTTTATTTATTTTTTTACAAACTTTTTTCACAGTCGTGTTTGGTATCATTGGAACGGCCATGCTCTGGCCGATCCAACAGTACCAAACATTAACCCCTAGCTGCCACGGATCGGGAGATAGGGGGTTCATTGGAACCCCCTATCTCCACCATTGGTGGCAGCTAGGGGTTAACTCCAGGACTGGCGTCATCGTGCTATGCACGATGACGCCAATCCTCAGGGGGAGTTCCCGGAGGCTTGGCCGACATCCAAGATGTCGGCCAGCTCCGGGAAAGGATCACGAACCGGCGCTTTTCAGCGCCGATTCGTGATCCGGCCCCCCAGGGGTTAATGCCAGGTACCATTTGGAAGGGCAGGCTGTGCCCTTCCAAATGGTGCCTGGTTTAACCCCCTGCACGCCGCCGATCGGGAGGGAGAGAGGTCCGAAGGACCTCCCCCCTCCCTTTCAGGCGCCTCCTCCGCACATGCGGGGGGGGGACGCCTGAATTAGGTGTCATCGCGCCGCCGCGATGACACCTAATTACTCCGGCGGCAGTTCCGGATGCTGGGCTGACATCGAGGATGTCAGCCCGCACTGGGGGGGCCAGCGATCGGCCGGAACCCAGCCGAACGCTGACCCCAAAGAGAGGACGCGTCCACCGCATGGAACGTGACATGCGGTTGGACGCGCTGAGCGCGTCCTTAGCATGGAAGTGGTTAATAACTACATCTTTCATGATGCTCAGCCACTCATTAGGCAAGCTGAGCCTCAGCCTCATGGGAAATGTAGTTCCAAACATCTGGAGGTACAAGGCTGCCGTCCCAGCCCTATACAATAGTAAATATATCACATTCCAGCCATATTTCATATTGTACTGTCATTTCGAATATTGTACTATCATTTCTTCTAATGCCTCTTTGAAATCCTGGGAAGTTAAACCCTTCACTACCAAGTGATTTTCCAAAAAATCATTGTCAGGAACCAGTGTTTTTTTTTAAAAATCATGTTTAATTAATCATACAGTAAGAAATATTTGGAAAATATTCCCAGTGTGTTTTTTCCTGTAATAAACTATTTGCAGCCAGGTGGCACCATCTACTGGTCAAACGGAGTTACAGCAGTTTGAGCTGTAGCTCGTGGTTCCCTGCATCGGCTGCTGAACGCATGATATTTTAGGGCATGCTTCAGCTGATTTTAAATGTGTTTAGCACCACTGGCATTATGCCCACATGGCTAAAACTTTTGGCGCACCTTCTGCAGCCCAAAAGCAAATGAAATACGATGCAGCAAATTAATGTCATTTGCTTTTGTCCTTCAGAGCTGCAGATCGAGATAACTTGATATCAGGACCGGATGATGCCTATGAAGTCAGAGTTATCACGATCTCGGTAGCTAAGGGGTTAAGGTTGTAACAATCTTCATGTATTAGGAAATCCTTCTATTAGATATTTGGAATTTTGCCAGTGGATTTATTTCTGTTCAATTGGGATTGGACACTGACGTTGGAGAACCAAGCCCAGGTTACAGTCTAAACCAGGGCTGTGAAATTCACGGCTAACCCAGATGTTGATGTCTACAGTTCCAAGACGTCCATCAATGTACCAGATGGCCAAGGAATCATGGGAGTTGTAGTCCATAAACATCTGGGGGACCGGAGTTTGACAGCCCTGGTGCAAACCCTTTTTTCCATGATTGCACTTTATTGCTGCACTGTATCAGTGAAATGTTGCTTCAAGAGGATCTCTTGGATTGTTGCTGCAGAATAAGGAAGTGAGAGGTCTTGCTATTGTTATGGTGCAACTGGAAATCCAGCTTCAGATCATTACTCTGCACAGACCAGATGCTTTTGTTATCACCAAGCAACAGTGGTGTCCCTAAAACTTGGCAAAATTAGGAGGTGTCTAGGTTCTGGGTGAAATTGGAGGCTTCAGACGGTAGAATTTGTTTTCAATGTCTAGGGGAACGACATTCATATTCATACTAACATTACACACAAATACACTCTTACATTCGCAATTCCTCTGTTTACTAATAGAACTTCATTAACCCTTTCACTACCAAGTGAATGTCCAAAAATTCCCTGTCAGGAACCATTTTTTTTAAAAAAAATATTTTTTAATTAATTTTAACATAAGAAATATTTGGGGATATTCCTATAGCCTATTTGGCAGTGAGATGTCGCCATCTACTGGACAAAAGGAGTTACTGAGGTTCTGAGCTCTACGCACGATTAGCTGGGAAGATGTCAGAGACACCCCCAGCTGTTTTTAAAAAGTGTTAGCACCCGAGGGACCAAGCTCAGGATGCTAAAGCTTTAGGGGGCATGTTCTGGGTGCAAATGCAAATGAAATTTGTCTCCGACAAACAAGTATCCTTTGCAATGGTACAGTGCACAGTGTAGCTCCAGATTGTGTAAACATCATCAGGTAGGGAAAAAATCCTTTCTATTTGGTAGGGTTAATGTCCGCATTATTTGTCTATGCCAAGAGTATTGGCATCCATGTAAGTGAATGTGTAGGACATCTTCCCTGCAGTCCAACAAACCAAAGACAGCGATCGGTCTATGATACTTCACTGTCAGTACTACGCTTCATAATGGACAGTTTTTCGAGCAAAGAGTGTCTCCCACAAAACATTTAAGTACTGCAGATATAAAAAATCTAATTAAAAAGTGTTTGCAAGAAAAAACGTGGAAAAAGTATTTTTTTTACTTTTTAAATTTCAGGCAAGTAATTTAATACAGTATTGTAAAGAATATCTGTAACAGAAAATTAAACATCACTTACGGTAATTTGCACAAAATAATGTTGTGGGGAAGTAGTTTTATTGAATCACTCACATGTAGTAGAGCCAGGTAAAGGCTCTATTATATGTACTTTAGGGAGCCCAGTCTATATCTGGCTCTATTACGTGTGAGTGGTTTTGTTAAGCACTTTTTATTTTGCTATCTATTTGTTGCACTACCAATGTTTATCTTTGAATCCCACAAAATTATGGCTTAATTTTTCCAACCTGTCAATAAGTAATGCAATGAAACGGGACCAAATTTATACAATGTGTTTAATTGCAGTACATGTCAGTGCACCTGTGATTGCAATATGTGGCTGTATTGCTTTAATTGGTTGTTTTAGAGGGTTGACTCCTGGTGCAGTCTGAAACATTTTGGATGGTTGTATGTAAATAGGTGTAAGAGCTCTTTCAGTGTGTATGTAAGGAAGCAGGAACACAGCTAGAAATCGTGTGGCCTGTTACTCAAAAGTCGAATACGCCTTGCTGAGATGACAAAACGTTGTACCACCACTGACAGAAGAATCTGATCCCTGACAACTGAAACTATAGGGACCATGAACCAACTGCTTACAATGGTAATCCAGCCTAATCTTCCCATCTCCATCTTTAATATGAAACAGCGAGCCTGAGGATGACTTCCCTTAGTAGGATGCTTAGCCATTGGACCCATTGTGCTACGGATGCAACCACTTATATTGCTAGACAACCATGTGGACTCTAATACAGCTTCTTCTAAAACCTGTGCTTGTGTGGATACTTTTACAAGAAAGTTTTTCAAAGAGGAGGAGGAGGACTCGTTTCACAATATTGTTATAGATTATCGGGACCAGTTACGTCTAGCTATATGAATATCTATGGCCCCTATACTGGATGACACAGTGATACGGAGCCTCAAATGGCTAAACATGGCATGTGCCATTAACCCCATCACCACCAAGATCGAGATAACACAGGTCTTCAAAGGCACCATCAGGTGCCCGATATCAAGTTATCTCGATCTGCAGCTGATCAGGATAAAGGCAAATGAACTTTGTTTGTCGCTTTTGGGCTGAAGTAAAGCCCCCAAAGTGTTAGCCCTGTGGGCATAATGCCAGAGGTATTAAAACAAATTAAAATCGGCTGGGGAATGTTGTATTTTATCAGGCATTCACCAGGTGACATGGAGACATGAGTCACGAGACACAGGTACATTCAGTTTGGCCAGTAGATGGCGCCATCTTCCTGCCAAATGGGTTATTACATTAAGGAATACATTGGGAATATTCCCAAATATTTATTACTGTATAAATAATAAAAATAGATTTTCCAGAAAACCACTGGTTCCTGACAGTGTTTTTTGTTTTTGAATATCAATTGGTAATGAAGGGGTTAACCATTTGTGGATTGCTATTATCAGCTGTGTTACAAGTAGGCCTCTAGGGCGGCTGCTCGACTCGTAATATTCGGGAGACACTAACAAATACCAGCAGATGCATGAAGAGCTGACCAAGACCCACACAATATCTCGTGTACACATAGGGTGGTGGAAGGACACGGGGAACTATTTCTTCTCAGGAGGCATGAGATCTCAGTCTTTTTCGTTGCAGGATGAGGGGTTAGTAATGTAAGCAGTGTTTTGTAGTCTGTATTTTCAAGGTTTTAAGAGGCCCGCATTCGTAAATGCCAAGACACAAGGGCAGTTTGCGGCTGGGTTGGAATGACGGGAGTCGTTAGTATTAACATATGGAGCCGTTGTATTTACCTGCTCACGCGTTATTGGTGTCAGCTTGGCTGGAATAGAGCCAAGCGTTGCTTGAGTTTCCGAATACCTCAACTGTATCAAATATCTGGAGCCAAGACCCGTCTTGTCGATAACAGGGAGCAAATTAGGGAAGATATCGGGCGAACTGATAACCCTTAGTGGCTCCTTTATACCAACTTTATTACAACAGAGCCGCTTTATTAACAGTGCGAGGCGCAGTGTCAGGGAGCTGCTTTTAGATACCGTCAGCGCCAAGCTCCAATACTGGTAATGTATCCGCGAGAGTCTGTTACACCTCATTGTTCTTGTGCTGAGCCATTAATAATGGCTCCTATACAAAGTATACAATGTTTAGGAGCCGTTAAAGGATCACTCTACTGATCCTGGCCACTTTACAGTCATGAAGTACAGTCATGAAGTGGTCAGGATGTGAGGAGTGCCCATGTTTTTCCCTCTACTATTTGTCCCGATCTGGCTGAATAACTGGACAAAGTGGAGGAGTTTCCTACACCCCACCCAGCATCCCCAGCAATCAGGATTTTGAATTTCCCGGCTGACAGTCACCAGATCAGTCACTAGTGATGTCACACACAGAGAGCGGCTGACGTCACCTTCTAAGACCAATCGATGTAGCGATCGGACTTATAGAGACAGTCGATGGATCGGATTTGTGCATGCGCGTGCAGCTCCACTGGTGCTGCGGAACATCCGTTCGTAAAGTGGCAAGTTGCATAGGAGCACAAGTTGCATGGAATAGCTTCAGGGTCTTCTGGGTTTGGGAGTCCCTGAAGCTGAAGCGGAGGAGCAGTGTGCACCGAGGGACAAAAGGTGAGTAAAATCACTAAAAAAATAATAATAATAATTAGTCAGAGGCTGTCATCATTATTTAAGGGCAAAAAAACGGAACCTCAATTTTTCAATAGAATGTTCCTTCAATATACACTAAAGATCCATTAATTCTGAACCACAAGAAACGCTTGAGCCTATGTCAGAATAGCTGCTCAAACCATAAATGACCGGAGCCGTCTTGTATCTTTATATAACTGTAATAAGTTTCTAATAAATAAACACTGTCTTTAAATATCCTTTATTTTTTAAGGCCATGTTTTAGAAGGCAGATTGTTTTCCTGCATTGACCATACTGGTCATTAACAGGTTAAAACCATGTGCAGTTATTAGCTCAGTTTATGCGCAAACCTGTGGAGTTCTGCAGATTGATTCTGAAAATTTAGGGTAAATACCTGATTTGCTCAAGTTTGCCTTCATTTGAGCCTAATGTAAGAATGTTTCTGCTCATTTGCCAGCCGGTATTTATCTTGCTGAGATCTCCGCGAATCCGCGTCCATACTCTGCCGTTCTGTACTTACACAATCAATGGTTTTATTATCTAATCGACCAGAGAACCATATGTGCACCTTTACACTCCCTGCAAGATTAAACAACAATTTAGCATTAGTATTATGATTAATCAAAATATATGTAACTCTTAAAGCAGGTTAAACATTGTATCACTGAGAAGCTGACAGAGCATCAGGAACTGATACAAGATCTAATTCCCTATTTATATGAAATTCTGAAAAATGTTAAGTGTAATACATCCTCCTTTGCTTTCTTTTCATTTTCCTTTCCTATCTCTTCCTTTTTTAGTTTCCTTTCTTTTCCTCTCCTT
This sequence comes from Leptobrachium leishanense, assembly GCA_009667805.1. NCBI lineage: Eukaryota > Metazoa > Chordata > Amphibia > Anura > Megophryidae > Leptobrachium > Leptobrachium leishanense. The sequence goes on from CM019069.1 coordinate 23,486,200, forward strand.
TCCTTTAGTTTCTTTTTTCATTTCCTTTCCTAACCCACATTATTCATTCCTTTCTTTTTTCTTTTGTTCCTATTCCTTCCTATTCATTTTTATTCCTTCCTTTCCTCTTTTCTCCTCCCCTATCTTTACCACTCATCACCTTACTTCTCTGCTCCTTCCTTTTCCTCTCCTTTCCTTTTTGTTTTTCCTTTCCTTTCTTTTTTCCTATACTTCCCTATGTTTTTTTCCATTCCTCTCCTTTCCTTTCTTTTTTCCTATCCTTCCCTATGTTTTTCCTTTCCTCTCCTTCCCATTTTTTTCCTCTACTTTGCTTTCTTTTCCTTTTCTTTCTTCCTTCCTCTCCATTGTATTCCTTTCCTTTTCTTTTATCCTCTTGTTTCCTTTCTGTTTCCATCTCTTTCTTTTTCCTCTACTTCCCTTTATTTTCCTTTATCCCTTTCCTTTCTTTCATAATTTAATTTCCTTTTTATTTTCTCTCCGTTCTTTTCTGTTTTTTTTACTTCTTCTTTTCCTTTCCTTTCTTTTTTTCCTCTCCTTTCCTTTTTTCTTTTCCCCTTTCCGTTCATTGATATAATTTCCTTTCTAACTTCTCTCCTTACTTTTCTGGGTTTTTTTTAAACTTCTTCTTTCCCTTTCCTTTCTTTTTTCCTCTCCTTCCCTTTTTTTTCTTTTTTTTCTTTTTTACTTTATTTCCATTCCCCTTTCCTCTTCTCTCCTTCCCTTTCTTTTCTTTTTTCTCTCCTTTTCTATATTCTTCCCTTTCTTTTTTCCTATTCTTTTCTTTTTTCTCTCCTTTTCTATATTTTTCACCTTTTTTTCTTCTTTCTTTTCTTTTTTACATTCCTTTGTTTTCTCCTTTCTTTTGTTTTCTCTCCTTTCCTATCATTTTCCTTTTCTTTTTTTCCTCTTCTTTCTTTCCTTTTTTTTCTTTCCTCATCTTCAACAGTGAGTTTAACTTGCATGTATATATTTCAAATTAATCTTTTCTCGACACCCGCCGCACCAAGCAATATCCATAAAATCCATAATGTGGTATTTTGGGGGTGCAGGTATCCGCAGGTGCTCACACACACCAGTACACAGCTATGATCCCACGCCTGACGGACAGATGCTGGAATCACATGGCCGCAGCCCACTGAGCACCGGAATCTCATGTGGGCCTGGTGTGAAAACATTTCAATAATGGAACCGTCAATCACTGTTAACCATTTAAATGCCAAGTCCCAAACCAAGCAAAGCAAAGCAAGCTTCATTCCAGAGAGGTCTTTGGTTAGTAGTGATAAACCTAAATGTGTCAGCAAGGCATCCCTGAGTTTATAGTGATACAGGGCTTTTAAGGAAAGATTTAAAGGTTGCTGAATGATACTTAAATGTCATTGGTCGAAGGGGTGGTCCATTTCATTTTTCATATGGCAAACCACTAGCCCCTGACCAGAAGCTTTCAACTGCCGGCAGGCCAAAACCCCAGGCACGCATAGTCAGTCAATGGAGACCATCCAGTTTTTTCAGGACTGTGTCATTTCCACGTATCTCTGTCCACCCTGTTCTAGGGATGTGCACGCGTTTTTTTTTTAGTTTCGGCATGTTCGGTTTTTCAAAAGTTTTGTTTCGGATCGTTTCGGCCCATTTTCGCTTTGGCTCATTTTGTTTCGGCTCGTTGTTTTGTATCGATTTTTGTTTCGTGAAATCAGGGAATTTCGGTCTTTCGGATCATCTGTTCTCTTCGTTTCAAAGGGTCCATCCTCGGATTTTCGTTTTAACTTTAGACATATAGGGCCATATTACATACTTGGTGCTAACTTAACCAGAGCTGTTGTAAACTTCCCAGAGTCATTATAGCCTATGGAGGTTTTAAGTTTACAACAGCTCTGGTTAAGTTAGCACCAACTTTGTAATATGGCCCATGGTATTTCGGATGCTCCGATATTTCGGTCGATACGGTAAATCCTTTTATGTTCCGTCAGACATATCATTTTTTATGAAAGATCCTTTTTTTCTTATGAATAAATGTTAAAACAAATCCCCGTTTTTAAGTGTTTATTAAATATTTCTAAAACTGTTTATTATTTTCAATTGCAACAAACAGACATTTCTTTTATTTATTTTTTAGGATTATTTTTTGCAATTTTTGGGTTAATATTTAGGGTTCTTCCTAAATAATTTTAAATGTATAACGGGGTCTGTTTTTTTCTTTGCAAAACACATACAACTGGATTATGTCACAGTCCGTCCATATGTGTTCTGTTCGGCAATGAATTTTGATACAATACATTTTGTCAGTATCAGTACCATGGATAGTAACAAGCCTGCCGTTATCGATGGTGCTGATATGAAGAAATAGATCGATAATATGTGTTTCACCATCGGCGACTGTCCATTGTTCTGATCTCAGTCTGAGTCAACGGAACGAAACGGACTCGAAACGATACGAAAATACCTTGTCCGAAATAAACCGAAACGGAACCAAAATCGCGACTAGAACGAAAATAACTTGAAATTTTATAAATTTTATGTCCATACGAAATAATGAAATTTTTTCTTTTGGTATCGGGAAATATTTCGGATGGTGTGTATTTTGTTGCTGGTCCGGTTTGGAACATCGGACGAATCCAAAGCACAGAATAGGCCCCTTTCATGAGAAAAATCGAATCGGTACGAAACAAAACGCACATCCCTATCCTGTTCTCTTGACCTTACGAGCCTAGACGTCTTTCTGTGGGGCTATCTGCAGAGATGCCATCAGAGGGTTCCAGTCATGACATGTTCAAGGGCCCAGTTGCTCCAGAGGGCCCTGACCCTTGCCAGACCCTGTGCGGCTTTTCTAAGTGGCACAGATGTAAGCATGGATCCCTCCATTCCACCAGGACTGACCCACCAAGAAACCAACAAATTTCCTGGTGGACCGTGACATCAGAGTAAGAGCACTCTGCCACATCACTGAGGGAGTGATTAGTATGATCTGTACAAGTTAGAGGAGCAGACGGAATGCTCTGACACCAGGGGATACTTTTTATCCCCTTGCTGGATCCCCAGGGATTTAGCCCACTCCCAGGAAAATAAGGTAGATCATTTTTGATTTATATTCTATTGAGATTGGCAGCTGAGGGAAGAGGGGCCTGGGCAGTGGTTTAGTACGAGGCTCCAAGATTTCCAAAGGCAGCCCTGGCAATCTGAAGGAATGACTGTACCGGAACGAGGAGCCGCACACGATGGACGCTTTTGGAATGGGGTTCAAAACATTAATGATGCAATATTGAGATGCAATAGCAACAGCGTGTAGCGCCATGTCGACATGTGCCAAATCAAAAGCAGTGGCCACTTCCAGCACTTGCTGTGATGGCTGTGCTCAACCTAAGAGGAGGTATCTTTACTGAAGCTCTCATTAATTTCCATCCATTCATTTAACGCCTTCACTACTAAGTGATTTTTAAAAAAAAACGTTGTCAGGAACCAGCGGTTTTTGTAAAATCGTTTTTAATTAATTATACAGTAAGACATATTTGGCTGTATTCCCATTATATTTCTTACTGTAATAACCTATTTGGCCAGTAGATGGTGCCATCCACTGCCAAATTGAGTTACAGCTAGATTTTTTTCCCCCTCTGCATCAGCTGCTGAATGTCCAATGTCAGAGCTTTGAGCAGGTGATTTTACAGTTTTAGCTCTTTGGGCATTTTGCCCACAGGGCTAAAACTTTTGGGGGCACCTTCTGCAGCCCAAAAGCAAACAAAAGCTTTATTAGCTTTTGGGCTGCAGAACTGCAGATCGAGATATCTCTATCGGGGCACCGGATGGTGCCTTTGAAGCTCGAGATATCTCGATCTCGGTAGTGAAGGGGTTAAGATCTATAACAAAATGTTTAGGTTCGAGCCTTTATGAATTAACCTGTCAAACAAGAGATCTCCTTGCGATCTGTATATTTTATAGCAGTTTTTTCAACTCCGGTCCTCAAGTCCCCTAACAGGCCAGGTTTGCAGGATATGTGAAGCACAGCACAGGTGATATGATTTGCTGCTCAGTGATGGCAGGATTCAGTCTGCATTTCCACAAGGTGTTCCTTAAAACCTGGCCTGTTGGGGGAACCTTAGGACCAGGGTTGGGGAACAATGAGTTATAATATACAATCATAGTATAAGCTATGATGGTGTTTTGAATCTCCTGTTAAATTTTGGAGAACCTTCTTTTAGACTTGCAAACATTGGTTATCTGCTGAATATATAATAGTTAACCTGAAACTTTATAACGTGACAGAATGAATTCACAGTTTGCGGTCGCTGAGTTTCTTCCAGTAGGACGGTTGGATAAGACAATGAATTTACTCTGTGATTGTACTGCCACCTGGTGGACATTTTCAAAACTGCACTACATTTATATTCATTATTTTTAAATTACATTTAAAATTCTGTAAAAAAAACAAAAGTGTGAAAATTAAGTTCTGAAATATGACAAGAGAATAAATATAAAATATTAAATATTTAGTTACATGCATTAATTAGAAATGTGTTCATAGCTCTCCTGGTAATCTTGTGTGCTGCAGTTTCTGAAGAGTAAGGCATTTTTAATGTGTTAAATACGTGTACATTTACTATTCGCAGCAGCTGGAACATCAAGCACCATCTATCACCACCTTAGCACATCTCCTGGGTGGAGATGCATTTCATTAAGAGACTTTTGTAAAGTTTGGGCAAAAAATGTATTGTGAATGGTTAATTAATAATGAAAAAGTGTGTGGATATGTTTTGCACAAAATTGGGATGTCTCCTTACCTCAAGGTAATTGGGAAATAAGAGGCATGTTCAGTAAGCATAATATAGATTTACAGTAATAAAACAATAGGACTCTATTCCTCTTGAATCCTAATCATTAACAAGATAACTGCTAAAGGGCAGGGACGTGCGTGAGGTCAGTGGCTGGTGAGGTACTGGCTAGTATCAGCTCCAGATATACACAGATATTATCTAATTTCTGTCGTTTGTGTTTAGCTGTAAAATATCTTTTACTCATTTACTGTACCCACGCATATTATATACCGTTTGTCTCGCCATTAAATGGACTTTATAAAGATACCATTACTTTTATCATATCATATACTTTACTATTAAAAAAAAGAAAAAATGAAAGATTTTTTTTTCTGTGCCTGTCATACTCTGCGTCCACCACTAGAGGGAGCTGCCTGTGCCTGTCATACTCTGTATCCACCATTAGAGGGAGCTGCCTGTGCCTATCATACTCTGTATCTGCCACTAGAGGGAGCTGCCTGTGCCTGTCATACTCTATAACTGCCACTAGAGGGAGCAGATGGAGCTGCCTGTGGCAGTCAGACTCTGTATCCACCATTAGAGGGAGCTGCCTGTGCCTATCATACTCTGTATCCGCCACTAGAGGGAGCTGACTGTGCCTGTCATACTCTATAACTGCCACTAGAGGGAGCAGATGGAGCTGCCTGTGGCAGTCAGACTCTGTATCCACCATTAGAGGGAGCTGCCTGTGCCTATCATACTCTGTATCCGCCACTAGAGGGAGCTGACTGTGCCTGTCATACTCTATAACTGCCACTAGAGGGAGCAGATGGAGCTGCCTGTGGCAGTCAGACTCTGTATCCACCACTAGAGGGAGCTGCCTTTGCCTGTTACACTCTGTATACACCACTAGAAGGAGCAGAAGGAGCTGCCTGTGCCTTTCATACTCTGTATCCACCACTAGAAGGAGCTGCCTGTGTCTGTTATACTCTGTGTCCGCCACTAGAGGAAGCTGCTTGTGCCTGTTATACTCTGTATCTGCCACTAGATGGCGCTGACTGTGCCGCCTGTCATACTCTGTATCTGCCACTAGAGAGGGCAGAGGGAGCTGCCTGTGCCTGTCATATTCTGTAACCGCCACTAGAGGGAGCTGCCTGTGCCTGTCATACTCTGTATCCACCACTAGAGAGGGCAGAGGGATGCCCGTGCCTGTCATATTCTTTAACCGCCACTGGAGGGAGCTGCCTGTGCCTGTCATACTCTGTATCTGCCACTAGAGGGAGCTGCCTGTGACACATATCATATCATTGATATGCTCCTTCCTGTCAGAGACCAGCCTCCCATGCAGGTGTTTTTTTGAATGGCTTGGACCAATGATGCTTTCCCATTGGTCCAAGCCATTCCATTGCTCTCTCAGTGCCATTCGGTTATCAGTGAAATCCCCATTGAGAAACAATGGTTAATCTATTCAGGAAGCACCGAACAGTAGAAAAATGTCAGTGAAATGCCCTGCTGCTCAGTGTTTTCATTCGGCAGGTTTAATGAGGAGAATCCCATAGGCTTCAATGTTAAAAATATTCCTGTTTTTATTCAATATCTGATAAACGGTTTATTCTTTTAATCTGCAGCAAAAAGTCTCTTTAATTACAGGTTTGTTTGGATTTTTTAAGTTATTTTTCGGGATTTTTTCATCAAAATTATTTTTCACAATTGTTTTTTAACCTCCCTGGTGGTCCGATCGCGGCATCCTGCTTTTGGGTTCCCTTCTCACGGAAAGGGAACCCGGAAGCAGGACGCCACGAGTGGCCGTAGGTGACTGCGGGAGGACAGGGAACGCTGGGAACGCAGGGACAGGTATGTATCAGCCCGAGTGTGGCTCAGGGTTACCGTTTTGCATTGAAATTTAACCCTGAGCCACACTCGGGAATACCGGCAGGGAGGTTAAATAGCGCTTTTTTTCTGTAACAGACGTTTTTATTATTAATCATAGGACCTTAGATATTAAAACCTCTCCAGTAAGTGTCCTTGGGCAAGACACCTAATGATACATACTCGCCACCCAGGACATACTTGAAAACGAGAGAAATCTCAATGTATCCTTCCTGGTAAATCCAGGCGTTTTCGTGCAGTAGTTTTTTTTCAAACAGCTTTTAAAAGTTGCTGTGTTTTTGGTTGTTTTTTTCCCCCCGTTTATCGGCTTACCAGCATTTTCCGGCGGCTGGTCGACGCTGTGTTCGGTGGATCGTCTGCATGTCGGATGCATTTGGCGGTTTTGCGGTGGATCGCTGGGTGTGTTTGGCTTTTTGTAAGCGGTTTTATTGGTTTATCCCACCACCTAAAGATCAACATGTCAAAGACTGAGCTCCTACTTATTCCTCCCTCTAATGCCTCCCCACCTCCTGACTTCTCTATCACGGTGGAGGGTATCACCATCTCCCCATCAAACCAAGTTCGCTGTCTTGGAGTTACACTTGACTCTGCTCTTTCCTTCATCCCCCACATCCAGTCTCTTTCCTCCGCCTGCCGATACCAACTGCGTAATATTTCCAGAATTCGGCCATTTCTTACCGCTGTCACCACAAAACAACTCATACACGCCCTGGTAATCTCCCGACTCGACTATTGCAATAATCTCTTATCTGGCCTCCCTCTGTCCCGCCTCTCCCCCCTACAATCCATCCTGAACGCCTCCGCCAGGCTAATTCACCTCACCTGCCGCTCTGTCTCTGCCGCTCCCTCTGCGAGTCCCTTCACTGGCTCCCCATCCACTGCAGAATTAAGTTCAAAATCCTTATCCTTACCTACAAAACCCTCACTAACTCAGCTCCCCACTACCTGTCCTCACTAATCACCAAATACACCCCAGCCCGCTCCCTAAGGTCAAACAGTGACCTGCGCCTAGCTTCTCCCCGCATCACCTCTTCCCATGATAGACTGCAGGATTTTTCACGCGCAGCCCCCACTCTCTGGAACGCTCTCCCTCGTGCTGTCAGACTTTCCCCTAACTTCTCTTCCTTCAAACGCTCCCTGAAAACATTGCTATTTAGGGAAGCCTACCACCCAACTCACTGACGCAACCATCAATCACTCTCACCTTACAGTCCTCTCCTCCTGTTTCCAACCCCAACCCTCCCAGATTGTGAGTTCCTACGGGAATAGGGCCCTCATCTCCTCCTGTACTGTTTGTCAAATGTTGTTCAATGTATTGTAACCCTGTCTGTACTGTGCTTATTGTACAGCGCTGCGGAATATGCTGGCGCTTTATAAATTAATAATAATAATAATAATAATAAATTGGATCGCTTCATTTTTTTTTCAGCGGTTTTGCTTTCAAATTGTCAGTTTTGAGGTGGTTTTTCAGATGTGGTCGCTGGCTTTTCCCTGCACTTCAGGGACCCTGCGATGAATGCTGAATTCACTGCAGGGTCTGGGAACTTGACTCCTCGAAGTGCGGGGACAGAAAGGTGCTCTTTGAATAACCTTGTAAATATGAAATCCACCCAGGCTGATATATTATCTTGAACCACATCGCCATCTACTGGAAAAAAATGAGTATTACAAAAGTCACTTTTTTTACCTGAACGATTATTTACTGTAGGACAAGCTTCCTAAAAAATGTAACAGCTGTACATAAAATTTGATGATTTCACATATTTTTAAACAAATCAATCGTTTATTCACATTTCCCTAACATTTTTTTTTTTTACTCTTTCTTGCGGTTTTGAATTTGTTTGTGATTCATTTGTCCTTCACTATAAATAAATTTTATTACAATTTGTTAAACACAACTCATCAAAATGACTATATAATACCTTGAGCTGGAGGTATTTGTCATTTTAAATTATATATTCTTTTTTTCACATGGATATATACATATATACACTATATTGCCAAAAGTATTCACTCACCTATCCATTTGCGAGTCATGGCAGGTGAGCGAATATGTTTGGCAATATAGTGTATATATATACAGTATCTGACAGAAGTGAGTAACCCATCACATTTTTGTAAATATTTTATTATGTCTTTTCATGTGACAACACTGAAAAAATGACACTTTGTTACAATGTAAAGTAGTGAGTTTACAGCTTGTGTAACAGTGTCAATTTACTGTCCCTCAAAATAACTCAACACACTCAGCCATTAATGTCTAAACCGCTGCCAACAAAAGCAGAATTATTCAAAGAGAATCGAAAAGTCACCGCACGTTCAGTGACTTTTCATTCTCTTCAATTCGGTGCGATTTGGCGATCACATTTCAGCGTCCCTGCGGTGTATTCAGCAAGCACCACACGGCTGTACTAGTGCAGGGAAAAGCCGTCGCAAACCTGCCGAAAACACACCGCAAAACCCATGCGAATGCTCACCGAAACCCGCAAAAACATCTAGATTAAACCTGCCGAACACTAGGGATGAGCTGTTCGGTTCGATCGGTTCGGTGTTCGATTCGAACATCGCCTGTTCGCGAACTACGAACATTTCCGCATGTTCGCCGCATGTTCGCCCACAATGCAACACAATGGACCACAATGCACTTTTCCACTGGCCCGAAGCTTGTAATTGGCTACAGCCTGCACCTGTCCACAGGTCAGGTGCAAGACAGGTTCAAGACTATGCCAATCACGGCTCAGAGTCCTGATTGGGCAAATTTTGCCCAATCATGGGCTCACAGAGCTAAGTCCCGCAGCACGCTATATAAGGCTTCACACAGCGCTTCAGCACGTGTTTGAGAGGAGATTTGAGAGGAGATTGTTCTTGTGTTAGTGTGTGTTCTCACTGCCAGCCTGCCACCAGCAACTGGGGGGGGGGGTCTCATTTCTACACAATATCTGGGAATTGTTCTAATCTGTGTGTTCTCACTGACACCCAGTATTTTGGGGGTCAGTAATTTCTACAAAATATTTGGGAATTGAGGTAATCTGTATCTTGTCACTGCCACCAGTGACTATTTTGAGGGGTCAGTAATTTCTACAAAATATTTGGGAATTGAGGTAATCTGTGTGTTCTCACTGCCACCAGCAACTATTTTGGGGGTCAGTAATTTCTACAAAATATTTGGGAATTGTTCTAATCTATATGATCTCACTGACACCCAGTATTTTGGGGGTCAGTAATTTCTACAAAATATTTGGGAATTGTTATAATCCGTGTGTTCTCACTGGCTGCCACCCAGTATTTTGGGGGGTCAGCAATTTCTACTAAATATTTGGGAATTGAGGTAATCTGTGTCTTGTCACTGCCACCCAGTATTTTGGGGGTCAGTAATTTCTACAAAATATTTGGGAATTGAGGTAATCTGTGTCTTCTCACTGCCACCAGCGACTATTTTGGGGGGTCAGTAATTTCTACAAAATATTTGGGAATTGTTATAATCCGTGTGTTCTCACTGGCTGCAACCAAGTATTTTGGGGGGTCAGTAATTTCTACAAAATATTTGGGAATTGTTATAATTCGTGTGTTCTCACTGGCTGCCACCCAGTATTTTGGGGGGTCAGTAATTTCTACAAAATATTTGGGAATTGAGGTAATCTGTGTGTTCTCACTGACACCCAGTATTTTGGGGGTCAGTAATTTCTACAAAATATTTGGGAATTGAGGTAATCTGTGTCTTGTCACTGCCACCAGCAACTATTTTGGGGGTCAGTAATTTCTACAAAATATTTGGGAATTGTTCTAATCTATATGATCTCACTGACACCCAGTATTTTGGGGGTCAGTAATTTCTACAAAATAACTGGGAATTGTTCTAATCTGTGTGTTCTCACTGACACCCAGTATTTTGGGGGTCAGTAATTTCTACAAAATATTTGGGAATTGAGGTAATCTGTGTCTTCTCACTGCCACCAGCGACTATTTTGGGGGGTCAGTAATTTCTACAAAATATTTGGGAATTGTTATAATCCGTGTGTTCTCACTGGCTGCAACCAAGTATTTTGGGGGGTCAGTAATTTCTACAAAATATTTGGGAATTGTTATAATTCGTGTGTTCTCACTGGCTGCCACCCAGTATTTTGGGGGGTCAGTAATTTCTACAAAATATTTGGGAATTGAGGTAATCTGTGTGTTCTCACTGACACCCAGTATTTTGGGGGTCAGTAATTTCTACAAAATATTTGGGAATTGAGGTAATCTGTGTCTTGTCACTGCCACCAGCAACTATTTTTGGGGTTCAGTAATTTCTACAAAATATTTGGGAATTGTTCTAATCTATATGATCTCACTGACACCCAGTATATTTTGGGGGTCAGTAATTTCTACAAAATAACTGGGAATTGTTCTAATCTGTGTGTTCTCACTGACACCCAGTATTTTGGGGGTCAGTAATTTCTACAAAATATTTGGGAATTGTTATATTCCATGTGTTTTCACTGGCTACCACCCAGTATTTTGGGGGGTCAGTAATTTTTACAAAATATTTGGGAATTGAGGTAATCTGTGTCTTGTCACTGCCACCCAGTATTTTGGGGGTCAGTAATTTCTACAAAATATTTGGGAATTGAGGTAATCTGTGTCTTGTCACTGCCACCCAGAGTTTTGGGGGTCAGTCATTACTACAAAATATCTGGGAATTGTTCTAATCTGTGTCTTGTCACTGCCACCTATCAGGGGCTCTCACTGATTTATAGGAGGTTTCAGGGACTTGTAATCTGTGTCTTCTCAATGCCAGCTATCAGGGGGTCCCACATACTTCTAGCAGATTTCTGTGAATTGTAATCTGTGTCTTGTCACTGTTGCCAGCTATCAGGGGGTCCTATCATGGGGTCTCACTGACTTGTAGCAGATTTCTGCGAATTGTAATTTGTGTTTTGTCACTGGCACCCATCAGGGGGACTCACTGATTTATAGGAGGTTTCTGGGAATTGTAATCTGTGTCTTGTCACTGGCTGCCAGCTATCAGGGTGTCTCACTGAGTTATACCAGAGTTCTGGAAATCTTTAATCTTTATACCAGAATTGAAGCAGAGTTCTGTATATATTTAATCTATATATCACTCACCATGTCAGAAAGACCAAAAAGGACAGGCAGACACTCCCAGACACAGATAAGAGGGCAAGCAGCCTCTGTGTCGGGAGGCTGTGCCTCTGGTCGTGGTGGACATGGTGCATCCTCTGCAGGGGCACACTTGTCCTTTCTAACTGGTGCTGGCCATACAACAACATACAGAGGATTTGGTGGATTGGCTAACCAGGCCATCCTCATCCTCTGTGTCCTCTGCCAGCCAGGCTTGTAGTGCTTTACAGTCCACCTCCGCTGCCAAAGCATTTAATGCAGCCTCCATGTCCACAGCTACTCCTGCCGTAGCCTCACTATCACACACGGAGGAGTCAGCTGAATTGTTTGACTACAGTGACAGTGACATGCTGCTTGAGGATGTGCAGCAAGTACAGTGCTCTGATTCAAGCTCTGAGGTTGAGGAAGGCAGTATAATCAACCTAGAGGAAATGGGTGCCAGTGATGACACACAAATAACTGGAACTCATGTTGTCCCAGCAGCTGCAGCATACTGTCAAGTTGGCTCCAGTCAGGGCCGGATTAAGATCTCTATGGGCCTGGAGCTGAATATTTTGGTGGGCTTTTTTTGGAATTTAGTGAAATGAAAACCTATTTTAGGTTATTTAACAGTGCAGATACTGGTATTTCTAACCAGACAGATACTGAGGGAGTAAAGTTTCAATCAGATTTCAATCATCACAGCGTGTAAAATAATTTTTTCATATTTTACCATCCAAACCTTTGTGGTTATATATTCTATAGGTAATTCTTGTTAAAAAAATTAAATGGGAACCTGTTACTGCATGTTTCTGAGAAAATATAAAATTTTAGCCAAAAAATTTAATATTTCCCATGTGCTTTGGATAATGGTGTTTTATGAATAATATGACTATGTATAAAACACTGAACTTGCTCCCAGCGTGGGAAATGAGAAGGTGAGTAATGGCAGTGGTATTGCTCATTTTATACGTGACAAATGGACAATGCCATCGGTTTGGAACAAAAATAAGTAAATAAAAAAAGTTTTTTGTTTTCTTTTCTCTTAGATTTTACATGGTCATGTTTGGTATTAATGGAAATGCCAGACTCTGTCCTGTCCGATGACACCTCAGTTGACCTTGCGAGGTGTAGAGATTAGTGGCGCAGGGTTCCAAACCCCCCCCCCCGTGCACTTCGCTGCAGAGCGGCAGTTTAGGTTCTTGATGTAACAATTCGTAATAATGGATTGTACCATCACTTCCACGCTTGTTAGTGACATGAGAAATGTGATGTTGAGTTACTGCAGCATCATTGTTCCCTTTATAATTGAAAAGTGAAAAATATTGCTGTGTTAGAAAGAAAAATAAAAAATAAAGAAATATTTATTATTTTACTTTTATTGTTACATAAAACCTCGTCATGTTTGGTATCATTGGAAATGTCATGCTTTGGCCTTTCCGGTGATACCTGACATGGCCCTGTAGCTGCTATGAAGCTGGAGATATAGAGGTCCAAATGCCTATCAATGCAGACAAATTTATCTTTTCTCTGGGCCTATTCTGGGGCATGGGCCTGGAGCTGCTGCTCCATCTGCCCCTATGTTAATCCGGCCCTGGCTCCAGTGACGAGGAGATAGGGGGTGATGACAATGATGATGAGGTCACTGACTCCACCTGGGTGCCTGATCGAACAGAGGAGTCAAGTGAGGAGGAGGAGGCACAACAAAAACGAGGCACAACTTCCTCTATGACCAACCGTAGCACTAGCCAGTCCAAGGCATCAGATGTCAGAGCTACTCAGGTGCAAAGCGCTGTTGTCTCAAAGCACACATCCAGGAACTCTGCTGTCTGGGAGTTCTTTAAGAAATGTTCAGCAGACCCCACCATTGCTATTTGTAATCTATGTCAGATGAGGCTCAAGCATGGGAAAGACACCGGAAGCTTGGGTACCACGTGCTTGAGGCGACATATGACCACCTACCACGCATCTCGTTGGTGCAAAACTTTGCGTAGGTCATCCTCATCTGTCTCTACCCCCACTGTATGTCCTGCCATGTCATTGCCTACAACCTCCACTGACAGGGATGATGCTACAGTAATGGATGTACCAGGTCCTTCCTCACAATTTGACAGCATCCCATCAACTGAAGATTTACGCACTCAGATTACGTTGCCCCAGCTGCTGCAGCGTAAGAAAAAATATAGTCCCAACCATCCCCAAGCACAGCGTCTAAATGCCAGCTTAGCAAAATTACTCGCATTGCAGCAGCTGCCTTTACAGCTGGTGGACTCTGCTCCCTTCCGTGAATTTGCTGAATGTGCTGTACCACAGTGGCATGTTCCAAAACGCCATTACTTTTCACGGAAGGCCATTCCAGCACTATACCAGCACATGGAAGACAATGTTATTGAGTCATTGGGAAAGGCAGTCAGCAGCAAGGTGCATGTGACTTTAGACACGTGGTCCAGCAAGCATGGACAGGGTCGTTACATTTCCTTCAAGGCACACCACGGGGTAAATCTGATTGCAGCTGGGAGGGATCCAAGACGGGCTCTGTGCTGGAGCTTGTTCATCCACCATGCCTCCAGAAAGCTGCTTGTATGAGGTCTGTCTGCTCCACCACCACCTCTCCCTCTTCCTCCTCCTCCTCTTCTGTGTCTCTGGCGAAGTGGCAGTTAAACCGACGCCTGACAGGGGCTACGCAATGGCTCAAGCAAAAAGATGCCATACTGTGCTTGAGCTGGTTTGTTTAGGGGACAGGAGCCACACCGGGCCAGAAATTCTGTCAGCTCTGCAGGGGCAGGTGCAGAGATAGTTAACACCACGCCAGCTTCTGCTGGGAATGGTCGTCTGTGATAATGGCAGCAACCTTCTCTCCACCCTATGCCTGGGTAAGTTGACGCATGTACCATGCCTAGCACACGTCCTAAATCTGGTGGTACAGTGTTTCCTAAACAGGTACCCAGGGCTGGCAGAGCTTCTCTGCCAGGCCAGAAAAGTCTGCAGCCACTTCAGACGGTCATTCCCAGCAAGTGGTCGCTTGGCAGAAATTCTAAGAGAATTCCACCTTCCCACAAACCGTCTGATCTGTGACATGCCCACCAGGTGAAACTCGACATTAGCAATGCTGCAGCGTCTGCGCAAGCAGCAGAGGGCCATCAACGAGTACATGTGTGAGTATGGCACAAGGACAGGTTCAGGTCAACTTGGTTCCCCCCCGCAGTGGCTGATGATCAAGGATGCATGCACTGTACTGTCACCATTTGAGGAGGCAACGAGGATGTGAGCAGGGACAGTGCATGCATCAGTGACACAATTCCTTTAGTGTTCCTGCTGGAGCACACTCTGCGGGGAATTATAGATGTGGCTCTAGAGGCAGAGCAGCGGGAGGAAGAGGAGGCCTTCCCTAGCTCTCAAGGCCCCAGTCTTTCCGCAGACAGCATTCCAGCGGGTCCTCCTCAGATCAGACAGGAGGAGGATGAGGAGGAGAAATATTTAAGTAGTGGGGCATTGAAGGTGGGGATTCCTCAAGGGAGGGTTTTGTGTGCCCAGAAACACAAGGACTAGTACGTGGCTGGGAGGAGGAAGTGCAGGGTCATCCTCCTCATTGACCCAGAAGACTCGGAAGCTAATGCCACCTCCCACCTACGCTGCTTGGGCTCCCTTATCCTGCAAAGCCTGGTAAAGGACCCCAGGATTCGTGATATCAAGGAGAAGGATCATTACTGGTTGGCAACCCTTCTTGATCCACGATATAAGGGTAAAGTTGCAGAGCTCATCCTGCCCGCACAGAGGGAGCACAGGATGAAAAAACTTGAGGACGCTCTAAAGCGACACTTGTGTAACACCTTTCCAGACACTGGTAGGTTACCAAGTGATGACACAGGTGCTTCTGAGGCTGTGGATGATCAGAGGAATAGTGGTGAAGGCCGGGGCCGCTTTGATGATGCCTATTTAATTTTTTTTAGTCCACAACGCCCAGGGACGGCAAATGTAGGCACCCATTGCCAGCGTCTTCACCATATGATGCAGGACTACCTAGGGGCAAGGGCAGACCTGGATACCTTTCCAGCAGATGATCCACTGGCTTACTGGGTGTTGAGATTGGATCACTGGCCAGAAATTAGAAATATGCTATGCAGCTACTAGGTTGCCCTTCATCCGGCGTGCTTTCTGAAAGGACGTTCAGTGCCGCTGGAGGTTTTGTCACAGACAAAAGCGTGCGTCTGTCCACTGACTCTGTAGACCAGCTGACATTTATAAAAATGAATCAGTCCTGGATCAGCAACTATCAATCCCCTGATGCTGACGTAACGGAATAGATCGGGGATGTCTTCTGCATTCCGAAAACCTCCACCACTGCACTCTTCCACAATACCACAAAGGGGTTACGGTGTGAAAGCACTTGCCTCCATGAAAGGCACAATATTTGGCTGCACTGACGCCTGTGCCACATTTATATCATTTTAATTTTTTGAACCACAGGGTCCAACCCTGCACTCTTCCACAATACCACAAAAGGGTTGCGGTGTGAAGGCACTTGCTGCCATGAAAGGCACAATATTTGGCTGCACTGACGCCTGTGCCACATTTTATATCATCTTAATTTTTTGAACCGCAGGGTCCAACCCTGAACTGTTCCACAATACCACAAAAGGGTTACGGTGTGAAGGCACTTGCTGCCATGAAAGGCACAATATTTGGCTGCACTGACGCTTGTTCCACATTTATATCATTTTAATTTTTTAACCACAGGGTCCAATCCTGCACTCTTCCACAATACCACAAAAGGGTTATGGTGTGAAGGCACTTGCTGCCATGAAAGGCACAATATTTGGCTGCACTGACGCCTGTGCCTCATTTATATCATTTTAATTTTTTTGAACCACAGGGTCCAACCCTGCACTCTTCCACAATACCACAAAAGGGTTATGGTGTGAAGGCACTTGCTGCCACCAAAGGCACAATATTTGGCTGCACTGACATCTTTACCAGATTCATATCTTTTTAATATAGGACCGCATGGTCCACCCCTGCACACTTCCACAATACCACAGAGGGGTTACTGTATAATGGCACTTGCAGGCCTGGCACCAAAGGCACAATATTTGAGTGCACTGACGCCTTTACCAAATTCATATCTTTTTAATATAGGACCGCATGGTCCACCCCTGCACTCTTCCACACCACAATACCACAGAGGGGTTACAGAGTGACGGCACTGTTGCCGACGCTAAAGGCCCAATTTTAAAGCACCTATTGTTACTTTCATCCAAAGCCTGCATAAGTTTCACCATAATTTAGCCAAAAAATCACTAAACTTTTTCTGCGCGTCCTAAAATGTCTTTTCATACAGGCTGCCGCCCCAAGCAGTTGTTTATGAATAGATTAAAGGAAAAGGATTTACCGTAATTTGAAACGTAATTTTTTTGTTTTTAAATGTTTCTATACATCCTAGAAATCCGCCACTTCACGGACAGGTTATGGGGACCTCCTAGGCACGATATTTGAAGGAATTTTTCATTTTTATTTTTAACCCTTATTTCATGGAAAACTCACTGTCCCTTTAAAAACGTTTTTTTTTTTACTTTTTATCCTTGTTTCCTGTCCCCCAGGGCACTACCAGGACCCCCACACACCTTTTATGGCAAATATCTTGCATATATGCCCTCTTGGAGGGCACTCTAAAAATCTAACTTTTGAGTCCCATTTACATACATTGAGTTCGGTTCGTGTTCGAGTTCGAAGTCGAACTTTTGAAATTGTTCGAGTTCGAATGCGAACCGAACACGGGGGTGTTTGGCTCATCCCTATTTAGGACGTGTGCTAGGCATGGTACATGCATTAACTTACCCCGGTGTAGGGCGGAGAGAAGGTTGCTGCCATTATCACAGACGAACATTCCCAGCTGAAGCTGGGGTGGTGTTAACCAGCTCTGCACCTGCCCCTGCAGAGCTGACAGAATTTCTGGCCCGGTGTGGCTCCTGTCCCCTAAACAAACCAGCTCAAGCACAGTATGGCATCTTTTTGCTTGAGCCATTGCGTAGCCCCTGTCACGCGTCAGTTTAACTGACAGAGACAGAGAAGGAAGAGGAGGAGGAAGAGGGAGAGGTGGTGGTGGAGCAGACAGACCTCATACAAGCAGCTTTCTGGAGGCGTGGTGGATGAACCAGCTCCAGCACAGAGCCCCGTCTTGGATCCCTCCCAGCTGCAATCAGAGTTACCCAGTGTGCCATGAAGGAAATGTAACGGCCCTGTCCATGCTTGCTGGACCACGTGTCTAAAGTCACATGCACCTTGCTGCTGACTGCCTTTCCCAATGACTCGATAACATTGTCTTCCACGTGCTGGTATAGTGCTGGAATGGCCTTCCATGAAAAGTAATGGCATTTTGGAACATGCCACTGTGGTACAGCACATTCAGCAAATTCACGGAAGGAAGCAGAGTCCGCCAGCTGGAAAGGCAGCAGCTGTTATGTGAGTAATTTTGCTAAGCTGGCATTTAGATGCTGTGCTTGGGGATGGTTGGGACTATATTTTTTCTTACGCTGCAGCACCTGGGGCAACGTAATCTGAGTGCATAAATCTTCAGCTGATGGGATGCTGTCACATTGTGAGGAAGGACCTGGTACATCCATTACTGTAGCATCATCCCTGTCAGTGGCGGTTGGAGTCAATGACATGGCAGGACATATAGTGGGGGTAGAGACAGGTGAGGAGGACCTACGCAAAGTTTTGTGCCAACGGGATGCGTGGCAGGTGGTCATATGTTGCCTCAAGCACGTGGTACCCAAGCGTCCGGTGTCTTTCCCACGCTTGAGCCTCATCTGACAGATTACAAATAGGAATGGTGCGGTCTGCTGCACATTTCTTAAAGAACTCCCAGACAGCAGAGTTCCTGGATGTGTGCTTTGAGACAACAGCGCTCTGCACCTGAGCAGCTCTGACCTCTGATGCATTGGACTGGCAAGTGCTACGGTTGGTCATAGAGGATGTTGTGCCTCGTGTTTGATATGCCTCCTCCTCCTCCTCACTTGACTCCTCTGTTCGGTCAGGCACCCAGGTGGAGTCAGTGACCTCATCATCATTGTCATCACCACCTATCTCCTCGTCACTGGAGCCAACTTGGCAGTATGCTGCAGCTGCTGGGGCAACATGAATGCCAGTTATTTGTGTGTCACTGGCACCCCCTATCTCTAGGTTCATTATACTTCCTTCCTAAACCTCAGAGATTGAATCAGAGCACTGTAGTTGCTGCACATCCTCAAGCAGCATGTCACTGTCATTGTAGTCAAACAATTCAGCTGACTCCTCCGTGTGTGATAGTGAGGCTACGGCAGGAGTAGCTGTGGACATGGAGGCTGCATTAGTTGCTTTGGCAGCTGAGGTGGACTGTAAAGTAGGCTTGTGCACCGATTTTCTTTTCGGTTCGATTAGATTTTTCGGAATTTTAAACTTTTCGATTTGGCTCGTTTCGACCGATTTCTGTTTCGATTCGGTTCGGCTCGACTCGTTTTTCGTGTACTTTTTTTTCAGAATTTCGACCATTTTTCGTATTTTCGTGTCACTTAGCTCGTTTTTGTATCAACTTTTCGTATTTTCGAAAATTTTAGTTTTTCGGAATTGTAAATGGTTTCGGAATATCGACCATTTTTCGTATTTTTGTGTCACTTAGCTCGTTTTTGTATCGACTTTTCGTATTTTCGGAAATTTTCGTTTTTTCGGAACGTCTGTTCTCCTCGTTTCAAAGCAATAAATTTCGATTTGACACATTTCAAGTACATTCGAAAATTCCGAAAATATTTCGTTTCGGCTCGGAAAACTTTTCGGATCTGCCATTTTCGGATCTAAAAATTTTCGGGAAATCGGCCGCATCCGAAAACACGAATCGGGAAATTTCGTTAAAATTCTGAAATTCCGAAACCCGAAACGCACATCCCTACTGTAAAGCACTACAAGCCTGACTGGCAGAGGACTCGGAGGATGAGGATGGCCTGGTTAGCCAATCCACCAAATCCTCTGTATGTTGCTGCATCTTAAGACGGTCAGCACCAGTTAGAAAGGACAAGCGTGCCCCTGCAGAGGATGCACCACGTCCACGACGACCAGAGGCACAGCCTCCTGACACAGAGGCTGCTTGCCCTCTTATCTGTGCCTGGGAGCGTCTACCTGTCTTTTTTGGTCTTTCTGACATGGTGAGTGAGATATAGATTCAAGATATACAGAACTCTGATTCAACTCTGTTATAAAAATTGGAGATATGCTGCAGAACTCTGATTCAACTCTGGTATAAAGATTAAAGAAACCTCCTATAAATCAGTGAGAATCCCTGATGGGTGGCAGTGAGAATACAAAGATTAGAACAATTCCCAGTTATTTTGTAGAAATGAGACCCCCACAATACTTGGTGGCAGTGAGAACCCACAGATTACCACAATTCCCAGATATTTTGTAGAAATGACTGACCCCCAAAATATTTGGTGGCAGTGAGAACACAAAGGTTACCACAATTCCCAGATATTTTGTAGAAATGAGACCCCCAAAATACTTGGTGGCAGTGAGAACACACAGATTAGAACAATTCCCTGATATTTTGTAGAAATTAGACCCCCTTCCCCCAATAGCTGGTGGCAGACTGGCAGTGAGAACACACACTAACCGAACAATCTCCTCTCAAAAAACACGTGCTGAAGCGTTGTGTGGAGCCTTCTATAGTGTGCTGCGGGACTTAGCTCTGTGAGCCCATGATTGGACAAAATTTGCCCAATCAGGACTCTGAGCCGTGATTGGCATAGTCTTGAACCTGTCTTGCACCTGACCTGTGGTTTTACAAGCTTCATGCCAGTGGAAAAGTGCATTGTGGTCCATTGTGGTGCATTGTGGGCGAACATTCGTCGAACACTCGGAAATGTTCGTAGTTCGCAAACATGCGAACGGGCGATGTTCGAATCGAACTCCAAACCGAACAGCGCATCCCTAATTTTGAGAGGACAGTAAATTTACACTGTTACACAAGCTGTGCACTCACTACTTTACATTGTAGCAAAGTGTCATTTCTCCAGTGTTATCACATGAAAAGATACAATAAAATATTTACAAAAATATGAGGGGTGTACTCCTGTGAGATACTGTATATATATATATATATATATAGATATATACAAGTATATATAAAAGTCTATATCCAACATAATACACTCATACATGCCGCATGTTTTTTTTTGGGGGTGGCAGCATTCATCCTTGGATCCATGCAACACAGTGGCTTGGGCCAGCCCTAATAGTATCTCTTGCCCTAAACCTATTACTAATCCTAAAGGTATCCCTAACCTTAAACCTAATACTAATCCTAATGGTATCCCTAACCTTAAACCTAATACTAATCCTAATAGTATCGCTAACCGTAAATCTAATACTAACCTTAATCATAATAGTAACCCTAAATCTTCTACTAACCCATACCCAAATACAATCCATAACCCTAATCCTAACTCTAATCCTAGCAGTATGAGTAGGCGCTGGTGCTGTCATTGCATAAATAACCCTGCAATTAATTTTATGTAACTATCAGGGTTATTCAAAGAGAATTGAAAAGTCACCGCACGTTCGGTGACTTTTCATTCTCTTCAATTTGGTGCAATTTGGCAATCCCATTTTGGCAACCCTGCGGTAAATTCAGCAAGCACCACAGGGCCGCCGTAATGCAGGGAAAAGTCACCGCAAACCCGACGAACAGTCACTGCAAAACCAGGGTGAATTCACACAACGAAACCCGCAAAAACATCTGGATTTACCCCGCTGAACACGCTGGAGAAACCCGAGCAGGAGCCGATCAGAGTGCAGAGCAGCCGCCGGAAAAACCCGACACCGCAGACGAATGGAGTGAAGAAAACAAACAGTACGCTTGAATGTTTGAAAATTGAAAAGCTGTTTGCAAAGAAACTACTGAGAGAAAATGTCTGAAATTTACCTTATAAGATCCAATGAATGATAATAAAAAGGGCTGTTAAAGAAAAAGAAAAAAACGTTAAAAAAAAGGGAAAATATTTTTTGCAAAAAAATACCGACAAATGCTTTAAAGATCCTAAAAAATCTATTAATAAAGAGACTTTTTACTGCAGAATATTATAATAAACGGTTTATTAGATATTGAATTAAAACGGGAATATTTTTAACATTGAAGCCTATGGGATTTGCCTGAATAAACCTGTCGAATGAAACCACCGAATGGCAGGGCATTTCGGCAACTTCTCACTGCTGGTTTTTGTTCTCTGAATAGCCCGAAGCATTGCTTCTCTATGGGGATTTCGCTGGCTTCGAACAGGCACCGAACAGCCATCGTATGTGTAGGCAATTCGCCAACATTTGGCGAACTGCCTGCTCTCTGAATAGCCGAATGACCAGGAAAGGTAACCGAACGCTGATTTTCAGCGTTCAGTTACCTTTCGGCAGCCATTCAAATCTCTTTGAATAACCCTGTATGTTTTCGGTGGCATTTTTGTCCATGTCTATTAGGTGCCAACTTTTACATAGTGCAGATAAGTATCTTCAAGCCTGCTTATATTTAGAACTTGGTAACTGCAGATTCTTTGTGACAAATAAACAAAGCATTTTAACATCAGCTTCTCAGGGAAATAAACCATAACAGATTCAAGTCTCTGTAGGATCTTGCTGATAATTATCTAGGACCTCATGCGAGGTCTCATGTTGTCATTATCTCTGCCCATTTGAACCAGACGGCTATAAAAACTGACACCTACATCACATAAGAGTAAGGCATTTTATGGGTGATCAGACATGCCAAGGTTCTCCCAGGTCGTCAGTAATTGCTCAGCGGTGTTAAACGGGCCTGAAATCCGCTCCGTTATAGCTAACGTCTGACGTTTTGGTGAAATCGTAAAAATAATTTTCTGACCTGAGTCTAGACTAACAATTAATAACAAGCCTGTCCCGACTCCTGAGAGGATAGTAATTTTATGCACTATTAATGTAACAATTCTAACATTATTAATAGGTTAAGGTAAGACTCGCATTCTCCTGCCTCGTTAATTACCCGGGATATTAGTGATGACTCATTCCAAAGGTTTCATATAAAGTAGATCTGCTCTCCCGGTGCTGCCAAGTTTTTGTCTACGTGTTCTCGTGGTTGCGACTTTATCTATGGCTTTTAATCATCCTTATATTTTTCAGTGTTGGATGCAAACTAATAAATGTACGGTTATGTATTCTTTTGGGGTTATCTTATTATTATTATTTATTTATGAAGCGCCAGCATATTCCGTAGCGTTGTACAATGGGCACAATATAGACAGGGTTACAATACATTGAACAACAATACATTGACAAACCAGTACAGGATAGGGATGTGTGTTTCGGGTTTCGGAATTTTCACGAAATTTCCCGATTCGTGTTTTCGGATGAGGCCGAGTTTCCGAAAATTTTTAGATCCGAAAATGGCAGATCCGAAAAGTTTTCCGAGCCGAAACGAAATATTTTCGAATGCACTTGAAATGTGTCAAATCGAAATTTATTGCTTTGAAATGAGGAGAACAGACGTTCCGAAAAAACGAAAATTTCCGAAAATACGAAAAGTCGATACAAAAAACGAGTTAAATGACACCAAAATACGAAAAATGATCGATATTCCGAAACCATTTACAATTCGGAAAAACGAAAATTTACAAAAAGTCGATACAAAAACGAGCTAAGTGACACAAAAATACGAAATATGGTCGAAATTCCAAAAAGTTGTACACGAAAAACGAGTCGAGTCGAACCGAATCGAAACAGAAATCGGTCGAAACGAGCCGAATCGAAAAGTTTAAAAATCCGAAAAATCAAATCGAACCGAAAAAAAAAAAATCGGTGCACAAGCCTAGTACAGGAGGAAACGAGGGCCCTATTTCCATGGAATTTACAATCTAGAAGGGTTGGGGGGTGGAAACAGGAGGAGAGGACTTCAAGGTGAGAGCGATGGATTGCAAGGTGAGAGTGATGGACTGCAAGGTGGGAGTGATGAACTGGTGAGAGTGATGAGCTGCAAGGTGAGAGTGATGGACTGCAAGGTGAGAGCGATGGACTGCAAGGTGAGAGCGATGGACTGCAAGGTGAGAGCGATGGACTGCAAGGTGAGAGCGATGGACTGCAAGGTGAGAGCGATGGACTGCAAGGTGAGAGTGATGGACTGCAAGGTGGAAGTGATGAACTGGTGAGAGTGATGGGATGCAAGGTGAGAGTGATGAGCTGCAAGGTGAGAGTGATGGACTGCAAGGTGAGAGCGGTGGAATGCAGGGTGAGAGCGATGGACTGCAAGGTGAGATTGATGGACTGCAAGGTGAGATTGATGGACTGCAAGGTGAGAGTGATGGACTGCAAGGTGTGAGTGATGGACTGCAAGGTGTGAGTGATGGACTGCAAGGTGAGAGTGATGAGCTGCAAGGTGAGAGTGATGGACTGCAAGGTGAGAGTGATGGGCTGCAAGGTGAGAGCAATGGGCTGCAAGGTGAGAGCGATGGACTGGTGAGAGTGATGGACTGGTGAGAGTGATGGGCTGCAAGGTGAGAGTGATGAGCTGCAAGGTGAGAGTGATGGACTGCAAGGTGAGAGTGATGGGCTGCAAGGTGAGAGCAATGGGCTGCCAGGTGAGAGCGATGGACTGCAAGGTGTGAGTGATGGACTGGTGAGAGTGATGGGCTGCAAGGTGAGAGTGATGCACTGCAAGGTGAGAGTGATGGATTGCAAGATGAGAGCGATGGACTGCAAGGTGAGAGTGATGGACTGGTTGTGGGCAGGGAGGTGAATTATTGAGTCGGGTGGTAGGCTTGCCTGAATAGGAATGTCTTAAGGGAACATTTGAAGGAAGGGAAACTAGGGGAAAGTCTGACAGTACAAGGGAGAGCGTTCCAGAGGATGGGGGCTGCACATGAGAAATCCTGCAGTGTATCCTGGGAAGAGGTGATGCGGGGAGAAGCTAGGCGCAGGTCACTGTTTGACCTTAGGGAGCGGGCTGGGGTGTGTTTGGTGAATAGTGAGGACAGTTAGTGGGGAGCTGAGTTAGTGAGAGCTTTGTAGGTCAGGATAAGGATTTTGAATTTAATTCTGCAGTGGATGGGGAGCCAGTGAAGGGACTTAGAAGAGGGGAGCGTCAGAGCAGCGGGTGAGGTGGATTAGCCTCGCGGAGGTGTTCAGGATGGATTGTAGGCGGGTGAGACGGGAGAGAGGGGGGCCAGCAAGAAGATATTACAATAGTCAAGTCGGGAGATTACAAGGCCGTGGATGAATTGCTTTGTGGTGTCAGCGGTATGCTTTACCAAACACCAAACATAGAATGGGTGGGTCTGTTGATGGTCTAGTTTGAAATATACTGTCACATTGTAATTCCAGGATGCTCCACCGCTGGGACTTGGCGCCAACTCCCCAGGCACGCGAGAGAGTCATGCTTTTCTCCTTCCTGCGGCGGCCTGACTCCATGAGCCAGTAGGCAATGCTGATCCTCCCCAGGTGTTAGACGGTAAGAGGCCAATGAGAGCTCAGTACGCATGAGGGTGAGGTGTGGCTTGGTTGGGGGTGTTCATAGGGAGCTCAGATGGATCCTTAAATGTCGGGCCAGGGGCCCTCCCAGTGGGATGGTAGGAGGGTTGTCAGCTTCTACCCTACCAAATACACAGCCAGACAGGCAATCTCCCCTGGCTTCGGCATTGTGCAGCATCCTGATTTGAAGTCTGCTATTTGGAAGCATGTTTTCTCCTATTTTCTTGTACTAGTCTCCTTGACTTGTCTTCCCGCTCCTGAACAGTCACCACCTGCCCTGACCTCAAACACCCTATTGACTACACTATCAGATTTGCCTCTTTTGGAACCTTGCTTTGAACTGGCTTCTGTGATTCCGCACCTTGGGTTCCACCTCCCTCACCCTCTTCCCTACTTAGGTCTGACACATAGAGTGGTCTGCAGTATCGAGGACTCTTTATGACGTAGACAGATGGTTAGGCATTCCACGGACTGATACTAGCCCATTGTGGCTCATAATCTATTATATTGTCATTTAATGTTGCAAAAAACATACAGGGTTATTCAAAGAGCTCCGAATTGCTGGAGAAAGGTAACCGAACTCTGAAAATCAGCGTTCGGTTACCTTTCCTGGCCATTCGGCTATCCAGAGAGCAGGCAATTCGCCAAATCCTAGTGAATTGCCTGAACATATGGTGCCTGTTCGGTGCCTGTTCGAGGGCAGTGAAATCCCCATGAAAAAGCAATGCTTTGGCTATTCAGAGAACACAAACCAGCAGTGAAAGGTTCCCGAAATGCCCTGCCATTCGGTGGTTTAATTCGGCAAATTTATTCAGGAGAATCCCTTAGGCTTCAATGTTAAAAATATTCCCGTTTTAATTCAATATCTAATAAACAGTTCATTATAAAATTCTGCAGTAAAGAGTCTCTTTATTTATAGATTTTTTAGGATATTTTAAGCATTTTTCTTAATTCCTTTTTTTTTAAAAGTCCGATTTTTTTTTTTTAAAGTTTTCTTCTGTTTTCTGTAACACCGCAGGGTCGCCGAAATGGGATCGGCAAAAGGAACCGAATTGAAGAGAAAGAACAGTCACCGAACGTGCGGTGACTTTTCGAATCTCTTTGAATAACCCTGATAGAAATGCTCATAGTGACGAAAAAATGGTGCGATACTCATAATAATTCCACAATTCAGAGTGTGCTTATGGATAGGGATGAGCTGTTCGGTTCGATCAGTTCGGAGTTCGATTCGAACATCGGCAGTTCGAAAGTTCGCGAACTTCGAACTTTTTGGCGTGTTCGGTTCGAGTTCGAATTTTTTTTGAAAAAGTATAAAAAATGCTTAAAAAATACAAAAAAATCTATAAATAAAGAGACTCTTTACTGCAGAATATTATAAGCAACGGTTTATTAGATATTGAATTAAAAACTAATGTCTAGGTGCAAAGATTCTCACCTCTAAATGACCTGTGCTCTCAAACGGCGTAAACAACAGGTGTTTAATTAGTGTTTGGAAATAACATGTGCTTATAATTAGTCCGGTCTCATGAATGTGATACATTGTATGCAGATTGGAAGTGCTAGGTGTCGTGTGTGGGTCTGTGATGGCGATGTTTCCATGCATCCTACAAATCCGCCACTTCACGGGCAGGTTATGGGGACCTCCTAGGCACGATATTTGAAGGAATTTTTCGTTTTTATTTTTAACCATTACTTTATGGAAAACTCACTGTTCCTTTAACCCTTTCACTGCTGAGGCATTTCACCGCTGTGTGCTGAGCTAATTTTTACCACTTTCGCTCATCATGTTTAAACGCGATTTGAAGCCACATTTTATTATACGACCCAGACATATTATATATCGTTCTTTCCGGCAGACTCGGTAGAATCATAATATATCATTTTTATATGTATACGTCATGTTCTGCCTGTATATTATAACAAAAAATGCAATAAAACTTGAACTTTTAAGCGTGTAAAGTGTTTTTTCTCACCTTTTATCACATGAACATTTGCGGTTATATTTTCTATGGGGTGCGCTTGTACAAAAATTAGAAATGGGGACTTATTAAATTTTTTGGGGGAATTATGTGATTTTTTAGCAAACGCACACCATAGAAAAAAACCATTAGTGCAGCATCATTGTTCACATAATAATTGAAATGAGAACAATATTGCTGCATTAATAAAAATAACACACAAAAAAATACATGTTTTTTTTTATTATTAATATTTTTTCTTTAAACCTGGTCATGTTGGGTATCGTTCCAAAGGCCATGCTCAGGCCTTTCGATTGACACTCTCCATGACCCCCTAGCTGCCACGGTTCTGGAGATATCTCCACCAGGGGATTCCGGGCAGCTAGGGGTTCCCCGGCTATCTGACATCCTCACGCTATGCGTGAGGACGTCAGGCAGTGAGGGGGACCCGGGGGTGGAGCCACCATCCAAGATGGCGGCCCCCACCGGAGCTGGGCTGCACTTCGGCGCCGCAAGGCGCCAAAGTGCGACCCGTTGCCTAAGGGGTTAAAGCCAGGTACCGCTTAAAAGGGGAGACTCTCCCCTTTTAAGTGGCGCCTGGCTTCTTTTTGTGGGACCTCCCGATCGGGAGGGATCCAAACAGATCCCCCCTCCCTTCCAGGCGATCTCCCGGCATTGCCAGGCATCGCCGGGGGTCGCCTGGAAATGGCGTCATCGCGCATGGCGCAATGACGTCATTTACGTCGGGAGGACACGTCCTCCTCAGCATACAGCGGGAGTAACTGAGGACGTCGTCAGCAGTGAAGGGGTTAAAAACATCCTTTTTTTTTTACTTTTTGTCCTTATTTCCTGTCCCCCAGGGCACTACCCGGACCCGGACATTGTTTTGTAAATGTTTCTATACATCCTACAAATCCGCCACTTCACGGGCAGGTTATGGGGACCTCCTAGGCACGATATTTGAAGGAATTTTTAGTTCTTATTTTTAACCCTTATTTCATGGAAAACTTACTGTCTCTTTAACCCTTTCGCTGCGGAGCCTTTTCCCACCTCTGTGCTGAGCTCATTTTTACCGGTTTCGCTCATCATGTTTAACCGCGTTTTGAAGCCTTATTTTAATATATGACCCAGACATATTATATATAGTTCTTTCCGGCAGACTGTGCAGATTCATAATATGTCATTATTATATGTATACGTTATGTCATGTCTGTATATTATAACAAAAAATTAGAAAAAAAACACTTTACATATTGTAAATTATTGAAAATTCAAATTTTATTGCATTTTAAAATGCGATTGTTTGCGGTTATATTTTCTATGGGGTGCGCTTGTTAAAAAAATTAGAAATGAGGATTCGTTACTTTTTTTGGGGAAAATTATGTGTTTTTTAGCAAATGCCCCCAATAGAAAAAATCATTAGTGCAGCATCATTGTTCACATTATAATTGAAATGGGAACAATATTGTTGCACTAATAAATCTAAAAAAAACCCAAAAAAACATTTTTTTTTTATTATTTATTTATTTTTTTATTTTATTTATTTTTTTACATTTTAGATGCTCCTATTTGGTATCATTGGAAAGGCCACGCTCTGGCCGTTCCAATGATAGCAAACATTAACCCCTAGCTGTCACGGATCGGGAGATAGGGGGATATCCAATGAACCCCCTATCTCCACTATAGGTGGCAGCAAGGGGTTAATTTCAAAACTGGCGCCATCGCGCTCTGCGCGATGACGCCAGTCATTAGGGGGATATCCCGGAAGCTTGGCCGACATCCAAGATGTCGGCCAGCTCCGGGAGGGGACCGCAATACGGCGCATGTTAGCGCCATATCACGATCCAGCCCCCTAGGGGTTAAAGACAGCCGCCGCTTGGAAGGGCAGGCTGTGCCCTTCCAGGCGGTGCCTGTCTTTAATCGCTGGCCCGCGGGGAAGGGGAGGGGGAGAGGTCTGAAGGACCTACCCCCTCCCCTTCAGGCACCTTCCCTGCAATGGCGGGGGTGGTGCCTGAAATAGACGTCATCGCGCATGCGCGATGACGCCTATCGTGCCCGCCGGGGTCCCGGAGGCTGGGCTGACATCGATGATGTCAGCCCGCACCGGGGGGCCGAGCGATCAGCCGGAATACCGGCTGATCGCGGCTGCAAAGGGAGGACGCGCTCAGCGCGTCCTCCGCAGCGAAGTACCAATGCGGTTGGACGCGCTGAGCGCGTCCACCGCATTGAAGTGGTTAAAAACCTTTTTTTTAACTTTTTGTCCTTGTTTCCTGTCCCCCAGGGCACTACCCGGACCCCCATACACCTTTTATGGCAAATATCTAGCATATATGCCCTCTTGGAGGGCACTCTAAAAATCGAACTTTGAGTCCCATGACTTGTATGGAGTTTGTGTTCGAGTTCGAATTCGAACTTTTGAAAAGTTTGAGTTCGAATGCGAACCGAACTCGGGGGTGTTCGGCTCATCCCTACTTATGGAGTCCTTCACCCAAAGCACCAAGTAAAACTCCAAAAATAATGCTGAAACCAGGTAATCCTCTTGAAGTTCAAGATAGATTTATGGGAATCTCGGCAAAGTTTTGGCTGGGAAGACAGTCTCTTTCATGACTTTGGAAAGGCTGGCTTCCATCCCAAGTTGAACATTGTTGACATCCCAATAAATCCCCTCTGAAGTTTAAGTGAAGTGTCTTGTCTCTGTTTTTTTTGGAGTATTTCTATCCTTTAACAACCATATAGTAAGTTTCTCAGCTCTTTCAAAGAGCAGTCTGGATTTCACTGACCCATGGAACACAATTCAGAGTTGCTCAGTCAACAATATGGCTGGAAGAAGCTCCATGTCGAGTTGTAGCTCTGATCGCACACCCCATAGGTTGGTCCTCAGTGTTTGATACCATTGCTTATTCACCCTATTTCTTATAACGCCCAATTTTGAGACTTTAGCCTGGTGCCACACATGTGTAGAATGTACGTCCTTTGGATATAAAACTTCTACGTGGTCACTCGATGGTTCATGATGGTTCTTTGCATGATGGGAACGCGGCTCTACATTGCTTGTATGAAACCTTTGTTCAAACATCAACATTTTTAAATAGGCATGCTTAATAACAAAAACCTATACAATGTTGGCCGAAAATGTGTTTTATCAGACGATTTACTAACCATTCTTTTTTGACCAGCATCATTTTTCAATTTCCGTCTCTGGATGAGTTTTTTTAATTGAATCAGCCAATATTATGAAAAAAAAATATAGTCTGAAAATCAACATTATTTTTTAAAAATATCTGCCAATGGGGTCAAATTAAACCCTAAACAGCTTAATAAAATCCCTTAACTACCTTTGGTTCCATGATGCAGAGGACAGCACGATCTGCCATATGCTGTGGAACATGACGAACAAATACAGGGTTATTCAAAGAGAGTCGTTCTAGCCCCAAAATGTAACCGGACACTGAAATTCAGCGAACAGTGACATTTCGGGGCCATTCGGCTATTCAGAGAGCAGGCAGTTCACCAAATTGTGACAAATTGCCTGCACGTACGGTGCCTGTTCGAGGGCAGTTAAATCACCCATAGAGAAGCAATGGTTAAACTGTTCAGAGACACCGAACAGCAGTGAAAAGTTGCCGAAGTTCGGTGTTTTTATTCGGCAGGTTTATTCAGTAAAATCCCATAGACTTCAATGTTAAAAATATTCCTGTTTTAATTCAATATCTAATAAACCGTTTATTATTTTAATCTGCAGTAAAAAGTCTCTTTATCTTTAAATTTTTTAAGATCTTTTAGGCATTTTTTGGATTTTTTTTGGAAACATTTTTCCAGTTTTTTTTTTTAAATCGTTTTTTCTTTTTTTTTGTAACTGTCCTTTTTTATTATCATTCATTGGATCTTATATGTAAATTTCAGACATTTTCGTTAAGTAGTTTTTTTGCAAACAGCATTTCAATTTTCAAACTTTCAAGCGTACTGGTTTTGTTTTTTTTCACCTCGTTCGTCTGCGTGTCGGCTTTTTCTGGCGGCTGCTCTGCGCTGTGATTGGCGTCTAGTCGGGTTTTTCCGGCATGTTTGGTGTTGTTAATCCAGCTGTTTCTGCGGATTTCGGCGAGTGTTCGGTGAGTATTCGGTGGATTTGCAGAGAGTGTTAGGCGGGTTTGCGACGGGTTTTCCCTGCACTATGGGGGCCCTACCATGCTTGCTGAATACACCGAAGGGTCGACAAAATAGGATCGCCCAATCTCTCCGAAGTGCAGGGAACGAAAAGTCACCGAACGTACGATGACTTTTTGATTCTCTTTGAATAACCCTGATAGTTCCCATTGTCTTATGTGACATTGGTGCAACCCTCTTATACAAGCCCGCAAAGTATTGCGCTTGTCTCTATGGCGTCCTATTGACTCTAGAGGCTGAAACCAGCAACAAAGAGTGGAATTGAAGCCAGTATTGTTTATTGACCATCTTCCACTGCAACACTGATACAACGGTAACAGGCAACTGATAATGGTTAATGGCTAGTGCCAATATCTCCTTCTAGTGGCTCCCTGTTACCAACAAGGAGCCCTATTTCAAAGTTGGCGCTATTGGAAAAATTGTGTGCCAGCCGTTAACCAATAGCATCTCACCTTTGATGTCCGTATTTCAACCAAGACCCATTTCAAAATGTTAGAGTCATATGGAGACGTTAACATTTCTTACAGTGTTATTCAAAGAGATCCAAATTGCTGGCGAAAGGTAACCAAACAGTGAAATTCAGCGTACGGTTACCTTTCTTGGCCATTCGGCTATTCAGAGAGGAGGCAGTCCGCCAAAACATGAATTGCCTGCACATACGGTGCCTCTTTTGTGCCTGTTCGAGGGCAGTGAAATCCCCATAGAGAAGCAACGCTTCGTCTATTCAGAGAGCAAAGGCCAGCAGTGAAAAGTTGCCGAAATGCCCTGCCATTCGGTGGTTTAATTCGGCAGAGTTATTCAGGAGAATCCCATAGGCTTCAATGTTAAAAATATTCCCGTTTTAATCCAATATCTAATAAACCATTCATTATAATATTCTTCAGTAAAGAGTCTCTTTAATTATAGATTTTTTAGGATATTTAAAGCATTTTTTGGGATTTGTTTTAACTTTACTTATTTTTTCTGTAACAGCCCTCTTTATTATCATTCCCTGGACCTCATATGCAAATTTCAGACATTTTCGCTCAGTAGTTTCTTTGCAAACAGCGTTTCACTTTTCAAACATTCAAGCAAACTGTTGTTTTAATTTATTCACTCAATTCGTCTGCGGTGTCGGGTCTTTCCGGCGGCTGCACTGCATGTGATCGGCTCCTGCTCGGGTTTTTCTGGTGTTTTTGGCGGGTTAATCCAGATGTTTTTGCGGGTTTCGGTGTGCGTTCGCCCTCGTTTTGTGGTGAGTTTTTGCCAGGTTTTGCGGTGACTTTTGGTCGGGTTTGCGGTGACTTTTCCCTGCATTTCGGTGGCCCTGTGGTGCTCGCTGAATACACCGCAGGGTCGCCGAAATGGGATCGCCAAATCGTACCGAATTGAAGAGAACGAAAAGTCACCGAACGTCTGGTGGCTTTTCGATTCTCTTTGAATAACCCTGTTCGTGAGACGTTATGCAGTGTGTTGAGCAGTGAAACTACCGTCTGGCGCTGCTGAAAGTGGACGCATGCGCAGCTAACACAAATTAACGTCCTGTGTGTGTATTTCAGCCCTGGTGTAACCTTAACCAGAGCTGTAACAGCTCTACAGACTTCACCTTAGCGACTCGCGCGTCACATGTTAATTATAACAGACGCCAAGTACTGTAAGGAACGCGAGCCGCGAGACGCTAAAGTTGGAACGTCTCCTTTAAAGATAAGGTTGGACTAGGATGTTAAAAAATGAGCTAATTATGCCAGCCGTTATATTGTAATCATAACGACAACCTTGGAATAGGACCCAACGATGGATGGAAGCCATTATTTTTTCGAGTTTGCACTGTAGTTACTGTATATCGATGTGATACTTTGTAAAACTGGTTATTGTTAACCGCTTTCTCTTTTTTTGACGGATACAGACATGTAACGCCTTATGTTCATTTGTATTAAAACAAGGGAAGGGATTATGGATGATTTTTTTTTACCTGTTTACTGGAAACTCTGTGTCACTGCGAGATGTAAGTGACGGACCCGCTTGAGGATTATTTCTCTGCATTTGCTATTCACAGTTCAGTAAGATTATTCCGGATACATCTCGTGAGCCTCGAGGCGGAGGATTGTTGGCTCTCGTGTCCCCAAGGTCACATTAACTTTAATGAATCATTAAGAGCAATACAGCAGAGGGTAAAAAAAAAGAAAAAGAAAATGCTCCACTTTGTTCTGCAGCTTCAGTTCTGGAGGTTGCAAGCTTCTGCTTTTACGCAAATCACAGAAAAAAAAAAATCACCGTTACAAACA